>JAEAOA010002332.1:775000-997500 GCA_016746295.1 Potamilus streckersoni | reverse complement strand
CCAGCCACATTTAAGTGCATGCTGGAAGCTGTGGCCATGATATCCTGGCATTCACTTATATGGCCATGGCTGTATCAGTGGAACATATGAAAATTCACCATCTTGTGCAGGACTCCTCAAAAGTCCTACTTAACCACATAAAGACCTTCACATGGCTGATCAGAGGATTGATCCCTAAAGTGCTTTCACAATATTTAAAGAGATCCATCAAATACAGGCTGTCTCATTACAGCTGACATTGTACCCAGAGGTCATCTTCAAAATTTTTCAAAACCAGATGCAGCCACAGTCCAATGCTGAGTTGCTTTCCTTAGTATGTCTTCTTATATGCCCTCTTCTGTTTTACATTCTCACAATGTGAAAACTATACAGAGATTCTCTATCAGCACTGAGTTCTCTATGACCAAATTTTCATCAAGATTTGCAGTGTTGGATGAATCTGGTCTAATTTCTGACTGGAGTCCCATGCATAACTCTGCTACCAATCCTATCAGTTTGCCAAGGCATAAGATTCCATTTGATGCACATTTTTACAGAGGGCATATTCTCTGGGGTTATTGGGCTGCGGACAAATCATACCTCCACATCATAAATCTCACAATGATAGATGAATAGCTAGCTTTGCATCAACATAATAAGGGATGACTGCATCTTGGTCTCCTCTTGCAAATGCATCTTTGGAACAACAATCTTCTTGATGAACTGAGGTATCTACCTCACAGGATGGATCATCTTTCACCACATCAGCCACAGATTCTGAACCTTTACACTTGGCTCATCACAATTGATGTATATGCCAGAACAAATCTTTGGGCTAGGTAAACAATTGCATTAATCAAGCCAGGAGAGCATCATCATTCAAGGTCTATAATGCCAGGGGGAGAATCATTGGTATTTGGTACAGAAGAAAACACATTGATCCTTTCAGACTCTCTGTAACTTCCATTGCTGATTTTTTTTTAAGATGCATAAATTATCTCAAGTCTAAGCAGTTATTTTAGAGTCACATCTTGCTGATCTCATTAAATATTTTGAGATTCAGAGACCTGTCACCTGACCTCTTACACCTAGATGGAATCTATGTGTTTTATAGTCTTGAGCCACTGTGTGAGGCTTCCATGTAGAACCTTACACTTAAGGCTTCTTTTACTCACTTTGGTGTCTGCACTGAGATTCATGAATTATTTGTTGATACTGACTGTCTTTAATTTATGGGAATTATGATGCCATCTGGATTATTAGCCAAAGCTTGGTTATCTAGTAGCTCCATTAGTATAGAGATTCTCAGTCAAATATGTGCTGCAGATGATCAGGATAACCTTTTATGTCCTTCTGTGGCACATCATTTCAGTCTAAGTGCCTTGAAAGGGAAAGAAAGGGTAGGAGACATCTTTTCCTTTCTCTTAAGGGCACTGTTGATATTTTAGCCTCCATTATCAAAGATGGAATTATCACCACCATCAAAAGAGTTTAGTGATAAAGACCTTTCTTTTATGAAACTTAAAAACCCACAAGAAGAGAGCCATCACTGCCTTATGGGTGTGTCTAAATCATTGTTTTGAGGACATTATGAAGGCAGCATTTTGGCAATCCCTTACTACTTCTGCTACATCCACTCATTAACAGAATAAAGCAAAGGCACTTTTTCTGTTAAACCCATAGTTGTGTCACAACATTTTGCCCTGAAGAATATATTCTATTAGTGGATCTCCAAATCATTAGTATTTTCCATTTTTGTCTGTTGAACACATCAACCTCCTCATCTGACAAATTCAGGTTTGCAATAGCAATGGGTTAGTTATTGCTGCTAATAATATGTAATTTTTATAGGGTGTTAAAAGTAATTTTAATTATTTAGCACTTACCCATTGTTATTGCTTAATGCCCTCCTCCCACCCTTTTCTAATGTGCTGGCATTATCATCTATGACAAAAATGACTTCTGCACATGGTTATATGAGTTATATGCATGTGTTTTTGACAGTTCTCAACTCTGGAAAGATCATTCACATTGAACAAGTGAGGTTCTTTTATGCAGAGAAAAGTAAAATCTACACGTGAGTGACATAAATATTGCATATATTATTAAAATTGGTTTAAAACCCACCCCCCAAATGCTTGCTTGTGATGCAGGTTGGTGACACTGTGCCCATCTTCAGCAAAGTTTGATTTCAGTAAATTGTATCAATTCAGTTACATTTTATATATTATGTTTATTTACACTGTATTTCCATTTTGTAACTTTGACCTTTAATCATAATTTTGTGTACATCTTATGTTTGTACATCAGATGGGAAGGTGGTCATATCATCTTTTCATACTGATTATTGTTCATTGGTATTCATTTTTGGTTTGTAGCAACAATAAAATCCCAGTTTCCCATTAGTGAAAATACAGTACTCATTGCTGTTTCATTCCAAAACTGGCTCTGTTGTGTTTATACTAATGAAATCTTTCGTTTCAAATTTACTTGTACAATTTCTCATTGCAGGGACCCCAGACAGCAACAGAAGTCGGAAAAGGAAAGGGGCCAGCGGGGAATCCAACAGTGGGAGAGAGTAAGTAGCAATCTTTCTCCCATGTTGTTGATATTCTTAAGAAGCAAAACATTCAGGCAGCAATGTAATCCAATACAGAACAAATCAGTGTACTTGACTTGTGACCAAAAGGTGCTGGTTAGATCCTGCCATCAGTTCAGCCTGGGTCACCTACCATAATGTCCATGGGCAAGGCACATTCCAGATGCCTTGGCACCATTTGTATGTTGCTGTGCCATAAAAAAAGTCAGATCAAACCAAATTCAAAACCTGCAGCATACAAGGTACCATAGGTACTCGCTTATAAATGTTTCCTTTTACTCTGGTTTGCACTTCAGAGATCCCCAAATTGTTAATTTGACCCCCAGTTTTGATATCAAAGTTTGGTTTTTACTCAGTCTAACCCGCAGTTTTGACACCAAGATTTTTTTTAGTCTTGCACCTGTAGGGGGTACATTGCTTATGAGTTGAATCCATTTGCAAATAATAAAGATCCAGATCTACCATAACATAATGTACCTGCAAATTGGGCTTGGTTCGTTTTGTTTTTTTCTATTGATTACGCCTTACAAACTGAACAGATCAGATCTGCCAGTGCATTATGTGACAGCAGATCTGTGTCTTTGCATTTGGACTAGTCTTGTAAGCAAGTTGGTAGAGACTTTAATTCTTAATGAAGCATGCCTTCAGAAACCACTTATTCTCACAAGACCAGTTGTATCTCAATAGGTGTCACTGCATCATATTGCAAAATTGATTTGTGAATTGGATCATTTATGATATTTGGTCTTTCCAGTTAGTACTAGAAATTTAATCCATTTCTCATTTGGTAGGGGCTGTTTGGTAGGAGAGGGATCTTTAGGTGAAATATCAACATCAAATTTAGTGTATTTCCATCATTCTGCTGCATGCATTGCTTTGAATTCTACATTTGAAGTCCTCGGAAGAAAAATGAATACAATTAATAATCTCAGGCTTAAAGAGATGGTCAGTTTGTCTGCATAAGTATTTAGAAGCAGAACTCAACATTCACATACTTGCAATATGTGCGTTGAATGCTAAAAATGTTACTACAAAAATTTCTAGAAGCTCTTGCTTCTTTTTGCAGGTGCTAAATTTTCTGATGAAGTTCCATGAATCAGTAATAAAACTCCTTGTGCATATGTCAGCAAAAGCAGATGCAACATTTAATAAATGTAAACCAAGCATGTTGTGGCATTTATTCCTTTGGTTGTTTGATGTATTTCTTTTGGCGTGGCTATTACCTTCGGATAATATATACAGGACCAGGGTACAACCATGTATTTTCAAGGTGAAGTAGAATCTTTCATTCACAAAAATATTTCTACAATATTTTCTTTCTTTAGGAAAATTCTGGGGTTTTGTTGTGTCTCATTTTAAGATTTCTAATGCTTCTATTTTTTTGGTATGATTTTGTCCCTTATTATGCTGACCAGCCCTTAAAACAAAATGATTGTTCTTAATATAGATATTATTGCAACATCTATAATTGAAATGCTTTATATTTTTTATTTATAATAGCCTTTCATGATCAAACGATATGAACTTGGGCATGTGTATTATACTAAAGTCAAAAACAAGGAAAAATAAAGTTGCAGTTTTTTTTTTTTCATGAAGAAATTTAACTGAAAGAAAAGTAGTTGCTTTTTATTGTTAAATTAAAACTTCATGCTATGAAGTGACAGGTAAAGTAACATTTAAAAAAATAGTCAACTAATATAATTTTGCAAGTTGAGTTTTTATATGCTTTCCAAAGGCAGATTGTGTCTTGTTATGATGTGGTGTATTCATCCATCAATGCTTACATATGTGCATATTTTTGTACATAAAACTATTACATCCATCCATGCTTACATATGTGCATATCTTTGTACATACAACTATTAGTACATACATCCATGCTTACATATATGCATATTTTTTTACATACAACTATTACATCCATCCATGCTTACATATGTGCATATCTTTGTACATACAACTATTAGTACATCCATCCATGCTTACATATGTGCATATCTTTTTACATAAAACTATTACATCCATCCATGCTTACATATATGCATATTTTTGTACATACAACTACTACATCCATCCATGCTTACATATGTGCATATCTTTGTACATACAACTATTAGTACATCCATCCATGCTTACATATGTGCATATCTTTTTACATAAAACTATTACATCCATCCATGCTTACATATATGCATATTTTTGTACATACAACTACTACATCCATCCATGCTTACATATGTGCATATCTTTGTACATACAACTATTAGTACATCCATCCATGCTTACATATGTGCATATCTTTTTACATAAAACTATTACATCCATCCATGCTTACATATATGCATATTTTTGTACATACAACTACTACATCCATCCATGCTTACATATGTGCATATCTTTGTACATACAACTATTAGTACATACATCCATGCTTACATACATGCATATCTTTTTACATACAACTATTACATCCATCCATGCTTACATATGTGCATATCTTTGTACATACAACTATTACATCCATCCATGCTTACATATATGCATATTTTTTTACATACAACTATTACATCCATCCATGCTTACATACATGCATATCTTTTTACATAAAACTATTACATCCATCCATGCTTACATATGTGCATATCTTTGTACATAAAACTATTACATACATCCATGCTTACATATGTGCATATCTTTGTACATACAACTATTACATCCATCCATGCTTACATATGTGCATATCTTTGTACATAAAACTATTACATCCATCCATGCTTACATATGTGCATATCTTTGTACATACAACTATTAGTACATACATCCATGCTTACATATATGCATATTTTTTTACATACAACTATTACATCCATCCATGCTTACATATAGGCATATTTTTGTATATACAACTATTACATCCATCCATGCTTACATATGTGCATATCTTTGTACATAAAACTATTACATCCATCCATGCTTACATATATGCATATTTTTGTATATACAACCATTACATCCATCCATGCTTACATATGTGCATATCTTTGTACATAAAACTATTACATCCATCCATGCTTACATATATGCATATTTTTGTATATACAACCATTACATCCATCCATGCTTACATATGTGCATATCTTTGTACATACAACTATTAGTACATACATCCATGCTTACATATATGCATATTTTTGTACATAAAACTATTACATCCATCCATGCTTACATATATGCATATTTTTTTACATACAACTATTACATCCATCCATGCTTACATACATGCATATCTTTTTACATAAAACTATTACATCCATCCATGCTTACATATGTGCATATCTTTGTACATAAAACTATTACATACATCCATGCTTACATATGTGCATATCTTTGTACATACAACTATTACATCCATCCATGCTTACATATGTGCATATCTTTGTACATACAACTATTACATCCATCCATGCTTACATATGTGCATATCTTTGTACATAAAACTATTACATCCATCCATGCTTACATATGTGCATATCTTTGTACATACAACTATTAGTACATCCATCCATGCTTACATATATGCATATTTTTGTATATACAACTATTACATCCATCCATGCTTACATATGTGCATATCTTTGTACATAAAACTATTACATCCATCCATGCTTACATATATGCATATTTTTGTATATACAACCATTACATCCATCCATGCTTACATATGTGCATATCTTTGTACATAAAACTATTACATCCATCCATGCTTACATATA
The DNA here is from genome assembly GCA_016746295.1 of Potamilus streckersoni. Lineage (NCBI taxonomy): Eukaryota > Metazoa > Mollusca > Bivalvia > Unionida > Unionidae > Potamilus > Potamilus streckersoni. The sequence goes on along the minus strand of JAEAOA010002332.1, from coordinate 991,149 downwards.
TGCATATTTTTGTATATACAACCATTACATCCATCCATGCTTACATATGTGCATATCTTTGTACATAAAACTATTACATCCATCCATGCTTACATATATGCATATTTTTGTACATACAACTATTACATCCATCCATGCTTACATATGTGCATATCTTTGTACATAAAACTATTACATCCATCCATGCTTACATATGTGCATATTTTTGTATATACAACTATTACATCCATCCATGCTTACATATGTGCATATCTTTGTACATAAAACTATTATATCCATCCATGCTTACATATATGCATATCTTTGTACATAAAACTATTACATCCATCCATGCTTACATATGTGCATATTTTTATATATAAAACTATTACATCCATCCATGCTTACATATGTGCATATCTTTGTACATAAAACTATTATATCCATCCATGCTTACATATGTGCATATTTTTGTACATACAACTATTACATACATCCATGCTTACATATGTGTACATACAACTATTACATCCATCCATACTTATATACGTGCATCTCTTTGTACATAAAATTGTTACATCCACAACTTTTATATTTTTCCTTTCTATACATAAACTTAGTTTTACACTTTCAACTTTTACCAAATCATTATTGATGGCTTGTACTATGGGTGAGTACGAGGCCTATTTGATTTGGTGCCCAAAGTCGAAATGTGAAGGTTGCTGGCAAAATATTCAACACAGTAAGATTAGTTCCATATCACAGATATCAACTGGACTTTGTGAACTGCTTGAACTTAGGGCAAGGAAGAAACCCAACATTTGGTTAAGATCATTGTGACAAAGTACAAACAGACCTGGACCAGACTGTGTAGATGGCTCGCACTTGGGGTAAGGTAAAAACATATTCATTTTGGTGCAAGAAAAGTCAAAGGTCAGGGTCACCCTGACTGAAAGAAGTAAATGGTATCCATACATTGACCTTCTATGCCACATGCAAAGACCACTCAAGTGGTCTATTGGTTAGAGCATCTGCCTTGGATGTGGGAGATCATGGGTTTGAACTCTAGCCAAGTCATAACAAAGACTTTATAAATGGTACTAGCACCTGCTTCACTAGGCATGCAGCATTAAGAGGTTATTGTTAGGACTCATTGGCCTGGTGTCAGGATAATGTGACTGGGTGAGACATGATGCTACATGTCTCGGGCATGATGTTCCAGAGCAAGATATCACTGTAAACTTACACAATGCAGATATCGTAGTGATATTACTTAAAAATTGTAAAAGCAACTTTGAAAATCCAAAAAGCGCGCATGAGTGTGCACACACACACACACACACACACACACACACACGATTTCATATTGAATGTGGTTTACATGTGCAGCAAGGTTCAGGTCTGCTGATCTTGGCTTCAAATGGTTAAAAGGTAAAGGTCACCGAAAAATTGTGTCTGTTCATATATTTCAGTGTACCGTGTACCATCACCAAGGTTTGTTACCACTCAGGGGAGAAAAAAACTTGATTTTGCAGGTAAAAAATTCTAGTGTCACTGTGACTGAAATATGACAGTTGTTTTTTGTTTTTTTTTTTAAATAATAACTTTAGTTCTAGACTGTATAACTTGGCCAAAGTTTTGGGAGGGCTTGCACTTAAAGAAGAGACCTATTGATTTTGGGGTCAAAAGGTAAAATGTCAAAGTCACTGTGATTTAAATAAATAATAATAAATGTTTTGCACACTAACTTTTGTTGAAGATTAAAGTCCTTGACCAAGCTTTGTAGATACATGCAAGTGTACATATTTTGGGGTCAAAAGGTCAAAGGTAATAAATTAAAAAGAAACTAATGGTTTCTGCAGAGTAAGTTAAGTACAAGTCCATATATTGGGACTAAAGGTCCAGGTCATGGATACCTATTATTCAGTAATGGCCAGAGGCAGCCATACCCTACTAGTGCCTGCACAGAGGTCTGTTAAACACAGGTGGGTGTTTAATGTACCATTTATGGTACTCCTGTTTCCATTTCAGCTTGTGTTTTCTGATATTCGTCTCTCCTGCTTACATATGGAATGCATTCCATTTTTATCTGCCCTTTTTAATGTCACATGCATGTGATAGCCATGTTATGTGTGTATGTAAATTACCAACTTTTCATTCATTCTTGGACTGTAAATACTTTAAAAGAAGCCTATCTTTGTTCTTGACAATAAGTTGGTGGTGTATATTTATCTTCATTAGTAATATTTTATTGGGCATTTCTGTCTCTCCTGTATTATATCATACATTGTGTTAACCTGATGTACCAATGGTAGTTAATGACAGCTCATGATTCTAACACAGCTAATGGGTGCCAAATATGCCAAGGCATTACTCTTAATGTACTATAGATTCCTGATTATCTGACCTATAATTATCTAACATTCCATATTTTCTGATATAACCATATGACATGCTATTTACAGTCTTGTTCTCATGCATCACACTTTGTCTTAGTATCATGTGGTCCTGCACTCTCAATGTATCTGCTGCTTATGTTTGTATCCTTGGGTCGTACAATGTATACACTTCTGTTTGTTTCCTTTGGTCCTGCACTCTCATTGCATACCATATACTACATGTGTTTACTTTTGTATCCTGTTGTCATGCACTATCAATGTTGCATTTAAAATTCATTGTTCAGTTTACTTGATTGAAATTTATTTCTTCAAATAATAGTTCTGTACTCTAATATGTTAGTTGTACTGTAGAATAATTAATTATTTATAAATCTGATTTCATACTTATTGAAATTTATTTCTTCAAATAATAGTTCTGTATTCTATTATGTTAGTTGTACTGTAGAATAATTATTTATAAATCTGATTTCATACTTATACTTCACTTAATCTATTTAATCTTTCCACATTATCTGACATTTTTGTTAATCCAACCACTTATCCACCCAGTTTAGGTTGGATAATCAAGGATTAAACTGTATGTCCATTAAGTCATTCATAGGTTAAAGCCAGTGGTGTCAGGAATATTTGTAAATTGCTTTATTTTGTATAGAATATCAGATATGGAGTGATGAAAAAGGAAAAGATAGAAAACTTAAGGAATATCTGCAAACTGGAATGAAATAACTTTGATGCAACATTTACTTTAATTGCACAATTTTATGGTTTTGCCCTGATGTACATGCATGTATAGCTGTAAGCATTAAACCTGATGAGTAACAGTTATTCATATGTGATGCATTGTGATTCCAAGTTATTGAGAGAGTAAGAGAAGGAATACCCAAGATTTTCTCTCATTTTATAGCTCATAAGATAACCTTGCACTTGGTTTCATTACCTAACACCTTTAATCTGCACTATGTGCATTAAAGTCCATGTTTGTAAAGATATTTAAAGTAAATCACCTGCTGGTGACAAATTGATTTAATTAAATGTAAAAAGTAAATACAAATTCTGTATTTCTCAAAGTTTTGCTTTTAAACATTTGTAGGAGATTTTTCCTGTATTCTTTTGAGCAAACAACAAATTTCCTGATACATTGGATGTTGCAATATTTGAAAGTTCTCACCCATCCAAGCAGTAATTGTCCATATCAATGAAGTTCTCACCCATCCAAGCAGTAATTGTCCATATCTATGAGGTTCTCACCCATCCAAGCAGTAATTGTCCATATCTATGAGGTTCTCACCCATCCAAGCAGTAATTGTCCATATCTATGAGGTTCTCACCCATCCAAGCAGTAATTGTCCATATCTATGAGGTTCTCACCCATCCAAGCAGAAATTGTCCATATCTATGAGGTTCTCACCCATCCAAGCAGTAATTGTCCATATCTATGAGGTTCTCACCCATCCAAGCAGTAATTGTCCATATCTATGAGGTTCTCACCCATCCAAGCAGTAATTGTCCATATCTATAAGGTTCTCACCCATCCAAGCAGTAATTGTCCATATCTATGAAGTTCTCACTCATCCAAGCAGACTTATAAACTGGTTCTTCATGCATCGTATTTTGGCAATAATGTATAACATGCACGCTGAATTTTGGTGCAGCATGAGGTAAAAACCTCAAGTCTGTTGTATAATACACACAATGACCTACATTTCAAAATTTTAATGATTTCACTATTTTCATTTAGAAACATTCTCCACAGTTTGGGATTGTACACTAATCATGATTTATTAAATAATGTAAGATTGGTTTGGTTTTCAGTTTAAAAATGGTTAACAGTTTGTGTTATTTTCTGTCAGTGCTTAATACATGTGCATATACTTGAATATGGTTATGATGGTTAGATTTTCTCTGTCAGTGTAGGAGTTTCTTGCGCGGCCTTTGTTGATAATTTTGTCTGACTATTCATTCAAATTCGATATCAAATGCAGTATATGTGAAAGTTCAGGTCCAATATTTATACTTTATTTCATCTTACATGACATCACTGAAGTATATATCAGTGTTGAAACTTAAATTTACCAGCATACTGTATCATTATAATGTTGGGCATATCAAGGGTTTACCTGTCCAAGTTTACCTTTAAAAACCCCAAGTCAATGAAGCCTTGATCACTGTATGGTTAGAAAAAGTATCCAATACTGTGATTTAAGATGAGAACTGAAACAAAGAACCAAATTTGTTTCCAAAGGAAAGCAAATACAGATTTACTTAGACAATGAATTGGACTTGTACTTAGCTAGCTGTTACAGGATGAAGCCAGGTTGGATTGGATCTAGTGAAAACACTTAACACAAGTAGGTCAATTAGATGTTTATTTATAATCCTAATTAATGATGACTGAATACCTGACACCTAGCTGATACACTTACTTCCATTTCTCATAAGCTTAGCTATAACAACTGAAAACCCCACACTACTAATGTGCACAAAGTTCAGCAACAAATACAACAAAATCATTCCTAAATGGATATAATCAATGTATGTTTTCAAAAAATGATTAATTATGGGTATACTGTCTTTCAAAGGATATGATCAGTACAAGGATTTACCAACATAAATGATCAATGGAATTATTATTGTCCCTCAACAAGTACAGTGGTCATTAAATTGTCACATGTATAATGAGGTTCATAACCAAATGTTTATGTGTTACAACCATGCAGTTTAATTGCTTGTGTGTTAAAATTTACATTTTTTATGTTTCATTTTTTATTATTAAATATTATATTTTATTATGATGATGATTATATTCACAAATTCTGACATTTTGAGTGAAACATCATGCTTATTTAGAATGTAAATATGACTCTTAGTATTTCATAAGCAATCTTTTTAGATTGATTTCTGATAAAAAGGCTAAATTATAAGATAGATGATTGGTTGTGACCAAGATCATTTCTAATTATACTTGTTTATGCATTTTAAATTTTCAGAATAACCATGTGTCCTTTGTGTTTGTCCATGATGCTTTCGTTCAGTTTAAATATTCAGTTACTTCTAAGAAATAGCCAGTCATATTTTAACACCTAGTAGTCATTTATATACCTTGAAGAAAGGTATTCTTTTCTAGTACTAAAAAAAGTTGCTTGTTTGCACATCTGAAGAACAAGATGGATATTGTAGATCTGTAGTGCATCTACTTGTTAATAATTATTTTCCCTGGAGAACCACACAACTGGCTTGGGCAAAGACTTTTGGTGAAGTTAATACTAAATTGGAACAGAAGAGTACAATTTCAAAGTGAAAATTCGGGACATTTGTGTAAAACTTGGTCTGACGTCATCATCCACCATCTTGGAACGGAATTGAGATTCAGACTAGCTTCATTTAGAACTGCTTGCTGATAGGACTTATGTTTTTCACAATTCAAGGACAAATGTTTGGACTTTATGAATCATAAGTCCTCTTTCATATTTGTACCTTTTCATAGTGTTTTCATGGGAAATAAATTATTTTTGTAACAACTTAAAGAACTTATCATATTCACTCTTTTCTTTGTGACTTTGAACAAGCCAATATGTAACACGTGTATATTCCATCAACACATATGATGATTTTGTCCCATGCATCCAGATGATGATCACAAAATGTTTCCAATCCACAGCTCCTTTCAAGTTCATTAAGGAATGGCTTTATTTGGACTGCTCCTCCCAGTCTGCCAAAGAATTCCTGTTCCAAAGACCTGTTGGTCCATGACCTTTAGCTCCTTGTAGAATTTACCAAGATTTTTGCTTAACCAACTTCACCATTGACTGTAGTATCCAGGTTAGACAAACTCTAGAGTTTGACAAATGCCTGTAACAGCTCAGAAATAACTGAATTACCATATGAGGTTATTATTATAATGATTACAGTCATGCATGAATATGTGATCAACAAGAATAGTCACACTTTATTAGAAAAGCTTGAACATTTATCATAATTTGATGCTTACAGCATATAAATGAATACAATATGTCGGTTCAGCTATAAAATGTCCATCTTGAGACTAACTGTATTCTGTGATTTAGGTCAGACTTAGTCAGACTTAGTACACTTTAGAAAAAATTCTGAAATATTCAGTGTATAAAACAATTTCATCACATGTCATAGATAGAAAGAAAGAATTAAGTATTATATTTTGCATATCTTTGACACCTGAAGATTGCTTCTATTAATTGGGCCACTTCTGACAAGCCTCCTGTGTTGTGACAATACAGAGTGCATTAGCATTGTAAGTAATCTGTTTGTGGTCAGATCCACAGACAGAGAACTTAAGTTAAATCCACTACACCCCAATGTATGTGCTTGGTTTGTACAGCAGGTAATAAACAGAAATCAGTATTTAACATAAGTAAATACAATTAAAGTGCATGTCCATCAGTTAGACAAAAGCATTTTCTTTGTTGTGTTGATGCTATTAATTTGTTCTTTAGTTTGAAGAGCAAACCTTGGTCCCAGAGTGTATGGGACCAGTCTTTTTTGGAGACAGGTAAGTCCCTACCATTGTGCAGTAATGAATGTTCAAAAGTATATTGCCTCCACACATAAGGAATGAGAAGAAAGAACAGTGTGATGCACAATCCAGTGAGGGAGGAGAATTACTGCATGTCTTATGTCCTGGGTAATGTGTTGCACCCTCCCATTGACAGAGGAGCTGCACTGCACTGCATTCAGCACTTCAGGGTAACACATCATTGCCTTCCCAAGGTGGGTGGGGAGTACCACTGCACTTTACTGAGAAATGAATCATGTGAAATACTTCTGAGATAGTGTGTCATGCCTTCCTGAGAGGGAAATACAACTGTGCACTTAACAAAGTGATGAATCGGATGAACACTTCCAGTGTGCCTTAATGCACATGTCTGAGTGGGAGGTGCTACACCACACTTTACAGTGTGATGAATCAGATCTACCAAGCTCTGAGTTATCTCTGATACATGATCGATCACTGACCAGTGACCAGTTTGGCCAACAGTCAATGTCTGGTGACTACCAAATACTGCCCCTTCATAATTACCCTGGTAATAAAATTAGTCATAGGTTACAGATTCAGTTCATGTTAATAAAAACAAAAAAATATGTTTCTGGGTTCAGATCAAAGATTATAACTGGCAGTGTCAGGAGCAAGGGAGACACAAATATCAAGTACAGTTCGAGGCTCATGTCATGTGACATTGATCCATTATACACCTCCATCTGCTGATGTCATATCATGAACATGTGCAACCATTTGGCTATGTACTCAGTTTCCTTATTTTCTATTTATAGTAACTGTACATGACATGTTTCAAAGAAAACAGATGAGTTTCTAGAATTTGAAACCTTTTTGTCACAGATTAATTATAGTTTGATACACACTTATGTAGCAGACCAGTCTATACTGAATATTGAATGGTGCCATGTTCTATCAAGTGAAATAGGCTGTATCATGTGACTTGTGGAAGTTTATGGATGAAAAATGATAGAGATAGAGATTTTGTTAAATTGAAGAACATGTTGCATCAGGAAAGGACAAAACAATAGCGCTTTACAAATTTTGAAAGAGGATTTCTACAGTAATATAATACAGCATTCAGAATTTGTGGACTTACAGATATTTGAGTGAAAGTTAAACATGTAAACTAATTAAACTGAATGTTGTTGCGTGTAAGTAATTTATCATTTTATTTTGTGTCTCTATTCACATACTGATCCATATGGATTTAGCCGATTTGTGCCAAGAAGTTTAAGTAACTGCAGAAATAAATGTACATTTTTCATATGGATTTTTGTAATTTATTGCATATAATATATAGATCACTCTTTTTATGCTCAGATTGCACTTTTTTGCCACCTATAGTAATAATAATTGTGTATTTACCTCTGGAGTGGTTAGCATATATAAACCTAAAGCAAAGCAGCTCAAGTTCATGTTTAATATAATTTTCTTTTGATCAGGTACCCAGGTAATAGGTCTTTAGGATTGTTATCTCTATCTGTTACCTGACAAGCAGTCTATTCACTCAGGAGATTTTCTGAGCAGAATGATTAATCTTGACCCTACTGCTTGCATCTGGGACATGGGCTGGTTTTCATTTGAAGCTATCTTTGTGTTGACCATATATCTGGTACTGAAACATCTCATAGAATAAGAAATGATAGGGTCAACAATGTGATAAAATGGGATTTAAAACACTATACCCTCCTCCCAATTTGTCGTGGTAACTAAGGAATGACCTCCGATGTAATTGCCCAGTGTGGACAGACAGATTGAATGTTACAGATACCTGAGCAAAGTATTGAAAGAAATAAAAGCCTCCTTTCAATGAAATAAAAAAAAAACATTTTAATCAAACAACAAATAATCAAAATAATAATCCCCCTACAACGATTTTCTAAACTACATATTCAATTAAAGCATAGCCAAATTCGCTTTCTACTCAACTTATGGTCAGTGACAGAATTAAATTACAGCATATAAATATCATCATCTACGCGAGTGGTGATTTTGAGTCCAATCTTATGCTTTGACAGCATCACGTGACACTTGTCTTCATATGACTTGTCTCCACATCTAACTATGTGCTTGGTCTTTTTTCAACCCTAACTTTTCTGACCTTCCGAAGATGTAGATTTTCTCTTTGATTCATTGAGTTCCCTCCGTATTACTCCTTATCCTTTCATAAATATAATGGTTGAACTCGAACTACAAAGCTGTCCCCATAAATATAGAATATGTCTCACCCTAGACAAATACCACTACACATTCACATATAAATATTTTTCTTGTGCTCAGATTTAGGTGGTTTACACTGTATAATTCTTATCTCATGTGACCTTACTCAATATTCCTTACTGATTGAGGTATGTTTAAGTTGATACACATGACCTTAATTGCAGTTTACATCAAGGTCTAAATTCCCACATGCCTTCTACAGACAAATGTGGCCATATATGCCAGCATGCATTACAACAGGACTCATTTACATTTGGCTAATCCATGTAATTTATTCTCAAATATTTATATTTTTTCTTAATATCAACAAAACCTAACTATTCTAAGGTAGCTTGCGTGAACAATTAAATATTGTGAACTCATATATATATATATATATATATATATATATATATATATATATATATATATATATATAAATAAATATACTCATCTTTACTCATATCATAGAATATCATCTTACACAGATTTAATTCATATATCCTAAAAAATATGATATATTCATATATTAGGTTGAATTTATGAAATCTTTATGCAGCTCTACCTATCGAATATTTAATTACGTCCAATCCGTCAATTCTCTCAACGAATTGATAATTTAAAAAATCAAAGAATTAACTGGTAGAACTAACATATCACTAGAGTCCTACCAAAATGAATACACGAATACATGCATAAATCATAAAAAATCATATTTTCAAACAATCAAACCACTGAAATAGCATATAATAATTGAAACTAAAATTGCGTACCTTACTACCATTTTCTTTTTCCAGACAAACAGTACTAGCCTTAGTATTGTCTCTTGTTCTAAGACAACTATCCGGCCTTTTGTAATTTCACGAAGACACTACTTCATTAACTAGCTAATACGGAGTCACCTTAATCATCTCTCAAGAAAAATCTGACTAAAGCATTTTCCAAGAGATAGTTCCTAAATCGTTTCTCAAAGGGTACACCCATAACCCTTTACCTCAAACAAGTGCCTTTTGGCCCTCTACCGAAGTACAATACAGGCACCTTTTGGCAATTTACCGGATTCCCATATAAACGCCTTTTAGCAACTCTGTAAACAGCAGCCATTTTGAGCAGGTTTTCGTAGTGCCACCTTTGGGGAAGAACCCCTATTAGATACTACTATATATTCATTGGTGAGAGTGACCATTATGTCAGATCACATGGTCACTGTTTATGTTCTGGTCAAAATCCACTATTTAACATAAGTAGGTCATAACTGTCATATTCTCCTTTTGACAAAATGGAGTTCTCTGATTTTGTTCGATATTTGCTCAAGTAGAATCACAACTATGAAAGAGTCAATAACTTAGGTAAAAGCTCTGATACTGATGTAGGAAGCCATTAGTTATAATTTATCAAATTCAGCTGATTTAGTGATGCAGACACAGACAAAGAACTTGCAAATTTAGAGTATCTGAAATTCCTGCTACAGTTGATCATGTGGCTTCACTGATTTAATAGTGAACAAGTTCTCTCAAGATTTTAAAGCACATACAAAATTATTTTGTGAAAAATTATTTTACAGCTATAAAGACCATATTTTATTCTTAAATCTTTTCATACCTAATATATGTGTACCAAAAATTTAAAATGGTAAAAATTACTGTTAAACGTACACACAATTCACTGCTTAACAGGCCTATGTATAGGGGACTGCACTGTGTAAGTTTGCTACATGTATATCGAAGTGTTTAAAGGCATACACTCTATGAGGGAAAGGGTTAAGTTTCCCTGGCCAGTCAGAAATAACTGTTCCTAAAATTTTCCTTCCAAATCAAGTGTCTGGTGTCTGTTGTTGGTTTCTCTGGCCTAAAACATTTCACAATTAGCGTCCTTTGAAAACTCGATTATTTGATGTGTGCCCCTTGTACCATAAGAAATGACCTTGTTAGAATCAGCTGAGGCTTAATGTATTTCATTTTATGTTTAGAGATGAAATGTAGGAAAAGAAATTGAACTTTCACCAGACCATTCTGCTTCGATTATGTTAACTTGAAAGCACAATTTTTTTAACTTTGGTTTCAACAAATTTCAAAATTTGACATATCACAAACAAGATATTTAAGAACCCAGCTTTGATAGATGTAGTTAAAGTGGTGTAATTGAAAAATTAAAGTAAGTATTTGCCAATAAAGCAAATGTTGATTCGTTTCACTTGAAATATTCTGAGAACTGAGATTTTTGAGCATCTTAGAACCATATCAGTAATCTCGATCTCTAGATTTAACAACATCTCTTGATGATTTGTGAGATTTGCTTGTTCATACTGTACAATGCAAAACCACAATCATGCAAGTGATATCAAGCGTGTTTGGGCCTCTTGTTTTTAATAGGTGTACCAGTACATGATTTAACAAAGAAACACATTCTGGCAGTATTCACCAAAAAGTAAAACAAAAACCAAAAAGAATCTGGAGTTATCCATTAACAACACAAAGAGAACATGAAAAGACAACTTCCCAAAATATAAAAGAAAACAAGGAAGGCTACTTTTTGTTAATAAAATTGTAAAATCATTAAGAACTTTACAAGTAGATGATGATGAATCAGTTTAACAATCAGTGGAGAGACCAAGCCAACTTTAAGTTCAAACGATCAAAAGAGATCATGGACCTGTTTAGAAAAAAAGTCTGATGTTTGAGGGGTTTAATGAAGGAGAAAGATAAACTTAACCAATGTAATATTTATTTTTATTTATCACTGAAAGATAATATTTGTATAGTTGGACCAAAGAATATATGCAAGATGATAAATGAGTCAACAGTGCAAGGTTCTTTTAATCTTCTGCATATCAAAAATAACTTTCCCTTCCAATAATAACTATCTGTTTGATAGGAGATATCTAAAAAGAATAGAAGCCTGGTTTACTAGAACCAGTTCTGGAATTGGCCCAAAAAAATGAAATATACACTATGTTTTATTTGATGGAATGAAAGTTATTTTTCATATTGACAAAGTTCATATGGATATTGATATATTTGGTCATGAGAGAGGCAAAAAACCCACTAAAAAGAATAAGAACTTATCATCAGTAATAATAATAATAATAATAATTATTATATTTTTATTATTATTATTATTATTATTATTATTATTATTATTATTATTACATTGGTCATAAATAATAAGAAAAAGTATGTACTTATGGCAAAATTTTATTTTTAGAAAATGAATTTATTAAGAAAACTTCCAAAATAATTGTATCAGTGACTAACTTTGATTTCCATTTGCTATCAGTATCGGAAGATGTATCATATGAACAGAGAGCAAATTACACTCTTTAATATAAAATATGGACTATACTTGGCTAAATTTTTTTCTGTAGGTGTAACTATTTGATGTACTGTCACTATGGATCCCCATCCTGATGCATTTTGATAACTATTGAATGCATAACATCCTCAGATATTCTCTTTTCAAGGACTTTTCCCTCTGTTGGTTGATGAGGACCTGCCTGTTTTATTCCATGGCTAGAGAAGTCAGATTTTGCCCCTTCTTTGGACCTTGTACATGTAAAGATGAATTTTCTCATTAGGCAAGGGAGAGTGTTTGTTTCTACAGGCAGAAATGACTAATTTCTGTCCTTCATATGGACTTTTCCGGGCCAGTATCTCATCAGGGGAGTATCTCAACAGCTCGTGTTTATCTCTTTCTCCTTTGTGACTTGGCTACAGCTTTAGTTTCCATAGGGTAACTTTACTTGTACACGCTATAGTTCCAGTTTTATTGCAAAATGGAAACAGCACTAAGACCCTCTATAATCTCAGATCCCTATGAGATCTGATTTTCTCCACCACTTGTGTTGGTGGCTAAATCAGGACCTGTTTTGACTGGAGTCTAATTTCCATCAAATAAACAACTTGGCAACGAAGGCAGTGTTTTATGCCTTATAGGGGTGTGTCAACCATACAAGGGATTCTTGAGTTATGATTGCCTTCAACAAGACATCAGTAGTAGCCTACCTAAGGTGTCAGGGAGGTACATATGCTTCCTCTCTTTTTGTTCAAAGTCTGGAACCTCCTCTAAGGGCAGTCATAGAGAGGGTAAAACTAGGAGTACTTGGAGTTTTTGTAGCAGAGTCAATAAGAGATATCCAAAATTGACTTAATTCACTATGAAACTGAACCAACAATCTCCCCTTTTATCATTGTCCAGTATGAATCAGAAGACCTGGGCAGTTGGCACTTTCTTTCAAATGAGCATATGCCTTCTCAACTTTAAAAAATAATTCCACAGCAGGATTTCCTTGGCTTGATTATCCTGGTAGCCCTTCTGTGGCTGCAGTGGTCATGGGCCAACAGCCTAATTGACATATTAGATGACAAGCCTAGAAGATTACTACAGAGGAAGGACCTACTGTCATAGCACATGGATCTCTCCCTGACCACAACTGACAGATTCTTCACTTTTGAACTTGACTCATCTTAAGTAAACTAGTTTTCAATGCAAAGTGGTGAATCCTCTGTGATTGGTGCATTACTGTGCTAAATCTGAGCTTGACAGGATTTACAAACTTCAGAAACAGCAGCACACATAAATTTAGATGCATCTATTGATCATCCCTCAAAAGCATTGTTTACAGAACTCAAATGGCTCATAATATATGACAGGATAGATTTTCACAAGGCAGTTCTTTTATATAAATGTCTATGTGGAATTGCACCAGAGTATCTTCAGGAATTATTTGGGCCTTTTTCAACACTATACCAGTTGAGATCAATATTACCTGGAAACCTTCTAACGCCAAAACCAAGAACAGAGCAATTTAAAAAGAGCTTCAAGTACTCTGGTACAAGCTTCCACTACATGTAAAATCTGCTGAAAATATTAGAGTTTTTAAGAAGAGATATTATGAGCACATATGTGTTTCTAATAGATAATTTACTACTTCAGAGACTGGAATCTTCCAAGTATTCTTTCAAAACCCCCTTTTGAACCTCTGAGTGAAGCTTCTATTGAGAACCTTGCCCACTAGACTTTTCCTGTTTTTCCTAGTGTCAGCCAAATGAAGGAGCAAGTTGCATGCTTTATCAGTGAAAAGGGTTATGTATGGTTCAGTGCTAATTATGATTCAGTTTCTCCTTTTTGCCAACTTAGGTTTCTGGCAAGAATCAGTAACTTTCATTAACTCCACTTCCTATTGAGATCCCCAGTCTCAGTTGTATCCTGTTGCTGATGATAAAGATAGGCTACTTTACCTGTTTATGGCCTTAAGGTTTTATTTAGCTTCAAAAGGAGAAGAAAGGGTTGAAAGTGTCTCTACCATCATATTAAGAGTTCCTCTGATATTTGGACTGCCACTATTTCCAGATGGGTTGTCCTCACTATCAAGAGAGCTCATCAGACCCTCATTGAGAGGGACATATTAAAATTAAAGGCATGAAGTAATTGCTACATCTTGGGTACATGTACTTACAAGAGCCACCTACTCCTTTTACCTTCAATTCTTGGCACACAGATGGAAGACCTTTTGTTTGCTGGCTTTTTAGTGATGGCAGAACACATGGCTCAACCCTCTGCCCAGCTCACATCAGTGAACAATCCTTCATTAGTACAGTTTTGTGGCCATCAGTCTACCTCCTAACAGGTTAACAGCAATGCAGTAGTAGCAGTTAATGTACTACTACTATTAGAATGCAGTTAGGGGGATAAAACTAATTTGAAGTATATGTAATAATACTTACATGTTACTAATTCAAAGATTCCATTATCTGATGTAATATAGTCTTGGTCCAATTTGGAATTGAATGCTATTCTAAATTGTGGCTGTGAGTCAACTGAAATTATGTTCTTTTCAATTCTGGCCTTAAAGTACTAATTGGACAAGGCATAATTGACTTGAGACTGGGGACATGTCCTGGAAGAGAAAGCAATGCAGTAGTAGCTGTTAAGTATAACTTAATTAAAATCAGTTTTACCACCTACCACCAATTAAAAGAACTTTAGTAAAGAAAAATTAATAACAAATTAGCTTAGGGTATCAACTTTCATATTCTCATTAACATGCTGTGTGAACCCAGATATAATTCACATCAAGTGCAACATAGCAAAACTGTTGTTTCCTTCAGTATAAACTTTTGCAGTTGATTTAATCAATTAAACTAGAATAACACAAGAGGATGTGACCAAAATGTTAGAAATAAAATTTGATTTCATTTTTTTTGTTGTAGGAGTTCATTCTTATTTTTTCCTGCACATACTCATAAGTATTTTCAACTGAAGATTTGTAGTGTCCATTTCAACATGCTATTTAGGCTAAAAGTTGAGAATACACCACTCCTTGATAACTTGCACCCTGATAACTTGCGAAACTGCTTATAACGTGGGGTAAGGTGTGGATCCCACTTTTTAAACTAGAAAAAAAACAAAATTGTATCCTTATTTATTAAACTTTTAAGAACATCGCGATCAAAATTAGTGAAACTTTGATTTATTGCTCGTTTTATTGTTGAAAATGGTAGGTAGGGCTTGAAGTTTTAATCAACATTATGAAATATCAAATTTAAAAATAAGTCATACCATTATTTTGTTTGCTTTCCAATCAGTAGTGCATTGTCACAAAATAAATCTTGTTTGTTTTTGAAAAAAAAGCAATCTTGTTTGGTGTTGTATCAATAGTTATTCTTCTTTCCCACTCTTTTGATTCCAGATATTCCAGGATACTATTAAATACAACTCCTGGAACAGACTCATCAAGAAAACATTGACATAATACATGTTTTCGCATACATGTTATGTTTGTTGGAACCAGTTGAAATGATCTTTCTTTCACAAATAAATATTATTTAAACCGAATAATGAACAACTTCATTAGAAAAAGCGTGTTATTAAAAATTATTATTGATGTGATTGTAAAGTGAGCATTCAGCCATTAAATGGCCCAGTTCCCTAATTCCAACTACTCCCTCCACTGTTTACTCAATGTCTAAGCAAAATTGTTTAACTTTTGGAGGTCCCTCGGTAACTCGCGCCCTCGCTTATAGTGCAGTCTATGTTTGTAGACCCTGTTATGTGCAAATTATTGAGGTAGAGGTGTCGTCTGAAATTGACTTTTTAAAAATTTTATTTTTTAATATTGTAAAAATGTGTAAACCAGTCTATGTTTTCACAACTGTAGTAGTGATCTGACACTGTAACTTCTGTTCAAAAGTCAGTCTGTTTTAAAAGGAGTTTATCTGACCTGTTTTTAAATAGATTGCAGTACAAATGGCTACATAGACCTCACAGGTACATGATATATATTTCTTGTGAACTCTTTTTTTTTTTTTCATTTTAATTGTAAAATAAATGCATGTTTATTTGTGTTGAAACAAACTGTTGGTACCATTACTTGATTCACCAACAGATCCTCATCTACATTAGTTACTTGAAGGTATTACTATATGCATATTATGATCCCAGTAGCATAATAAGGGTAAATGGCACCTGGGGCAACAATGAAGCTCAAAAATGTTTTGGCACCCCTAGACCTCTGGTGTCCATGGTTTGGGTGCCTGAAGTCTTAGTGCCCAGGGCAACCTCACCCAATCAGTAAACTACTGTAAGCTCCTTTTATATTTCATTTATTTGTTTCAGCATTTGAGAAGGAATCCAGTGTATTAGTTTTAAGTTCAGATGAACCAAAACTGTTACCAGTATTAGGCACTAACTTGGACAAAACAAGCTAATAAAAATCAGCATAGGTTGTGTTATATTTTGAATAAATTTGGTATCGTTAATTTGGTTTGGTTTGGTGTTTTATGGCACAGTTAACAATAATAGGATGGAAAAATTAAACTGATCTTGAATTTATAATTTATAATTTTTATTGGCCAGTATCAAAGCCCTTCAAAGGGCTCTGTTCAAATGTCACTTTTCAGGAACAAGTGGATGAGAAGTATTTGCTTAGCTCTGGTTTAGTAAGGTAAGAATTATTTCCCACAAATTTATTAGTGGGTTACAGCATGCACTAAAGGGGCAAAATTATTGATTTGGAATGTAATTGCCTGAACCTAAAATAAGTTGACGGCTTGACCTTTCATGAGAATATCAAGTTGGGTCTTGCTAATTTGAGAAATATCGTATTTGCCCAGGTATAACGCTCACACAACTGCGAACAGCTTATCTGCTTATCTGCCATTATTCTGTTATTGCCTTCTTCCAAGGAACTGTTCTCCAGTAGTGTCATCTGACTGGTGCTTTCAGCTAAGGCATTGTACCACACCAGACAACACTGTATGAGAACAGTTCCCCAAAGAAAAGGCAATAAAAGATTTAGTATTTCACATGACATAATGTTACATCCTATGACAATTGGCACATGGAAATAGTTGTATCAGATCTAATGAGCCAGGTTTAGTGTCTCAAAGTCAAGGGGTAATATGCACAGTCTTAAAAAAATCATGTTGTTAACCATTGAGGGCTTAAGAACAAATTCCTGTTGTTAGGCAATCAGAATTTGAGAATTTATCATGTGATGTACTAATTATTACATAATGAAATATATGGGATATTTGCAGTTGGGTGGGTATTATGCATGGGTAAATACTGTAAGTAGCGATATTTTGTAATTTTTTTTCCAGCTCAGATGATGATGAGGGGCAGGGAGGGTCTTTTACCCAAGAACAGGCAGACAAAGAGCGTTTTGCCAGGTAACTACAGATTTCCATTTAGCAACATAGCACATTAAACTAATTATATGTACAGAAGTTATTAGGACAGTTCATGGCACTTGTAATTGGAAAATTAAATGATCTTAACAAGCAGAAGTTTGATGATAATTTCACTGAACCTGTATCGACCTTATGGATCACACAAGATAATGCATAGATCCCATGAATGGTCAGTCTTCAGCTGGGTTGCAGGACACAGTATGAGACAAGGAGGGTGAAATGGGCATATGATTCCAAAGGGTAATACAGGTTCAGTGAAATTAACATTAACTTCAACTTGGTAAGTACCATTTAAGTTTTCAATTTCATTGAAATTTTCATACCTTAAGGGACCCTACAAGATGTTTAGAGTGTACACTGCAACAGAACCAAAATATGGTAAAAAGAATTGAATCGCTTAAATCATAAGAATTTATTAAGCAAATTCAACTGAATAGAATAAATGTATGTAATGAATTTAACAGCAATAGGTTGGAGCTGAACATAGTCTTTGCTCCAACTGACTGTTTTTAATGTTGTAGGTAAAGGTACCTCATATGATAAAAGTAGCATTAGTGAATTCCATTCTTGTAATATATATTGTAAAATATAAGTGTTGTTAGTAGTAGCTGGCAGGGTGGTCCCTGTTTATTTCCCAAAACGGGCCTTGAAAGTTCAGAGAAGTGTTTTTTCCCATTATTCCTAAATATCTACAAGAGTAACTGTACTAAGTTGTCTATCTGATAAATACCTACAAGAGAAACTGTACTAAGTTTTCAATCTGATAAATACCTACAAGAGTAACTGTACTAAGTTGTCTATCTCATAAATATCTACAAGAGTAACTGTACTAAGTTGTCTATCTCATCAATATCTACAAGAGTAACTGTACTAAGTTGTCTATCATAAATATCTACAAGAGTAACTGTACTAAGTTGTCTATCTTATAAATATCTACAATAGTAACTGTACTAAGTTGTCTATCATAAATACCCACAAGAGTAACTGTACTAAGTTGTCTATCTCATAAATATCTACAAGAGTAACTGTACTAAGTTGTCTATCTCATAAATATCTACAAAAGTAATTGTACTAAGTTGCCTATCTCATAAATAAGCTGCTATACGAATTTCACCTCAATTATTTTCTGTGTATCATTGCTTAATATGGCCTGTTATAAAGATAATTTACTTTTGTTTATACCTAAATTTCTAAGATCCATGTTCGGATGGACAGTAGAGAAATTTCACAGGGTATCAGGTAAGGAAGTATACCTCAGGTCTTTAGGCAATAAGGTCAATATCAAATTTACTAAATTATGTTCAGTGTCTGGAAAATGTCAGGTCTCTGCATGGATAATCATGATTTAATTTACAAAATTAAATAGAATATCAGCCATTATTTTCAATTAGCCTGGCAGATGACAAGCACTGAGCCAAATATCTATCGCTCTACACATTGTGAAAAATAGCCAGATCATCAAGTTCCTCAAACTAAATCCCGATTTTATTAATGTATGATAAGGCAACATAAGTAGTCTTTAATTCATGAACCGAAACATTGTAAAATCAAGAAGACCTTGTTTTAGTTAAGGAAATTAATGTGCCACTGTCTTTTCTGATTACCAGAGGCCCTCTGTTGATATGCTAAATCATAGGTCAGTATATCCGAATTTGTTAATAAGAACCATGTAAGGCTGGGATACAAAACGGGGAATGGTGAAATCCACATTATTTATTCAGCAGTGAACACGTTTGTGACCTTTATCCTCAAAACATGGTGCTGTCAAATTTACCCCAATGAAATTTCAAATTGAAGCCCTCTTCTTTGTCATGGACTATAGTACAAGGATGTGTACAAGAAATGGCACTTTAGGTTGACTGGCAACCATATTTCCTATCAATGTCACAAAATTCCTAATGGGAAAAGATAGTTTCTTTATACTGCTAGCAATGAGATATCAAGCTATCAGTCTTTCTTGTGTAAGGCACACATTCATGTAAATGTAACAATGAAGCGACCAAACACAATAACTTGAATTCCTAGTTATGGTCTAAATTCAGTGTCTTGCATATCTTTTGCACATTCAGAGAATATGTCTGCCTGCAGTAAAACTCATCATTGTACATTAGATTAAAGTGGCTGACTTTGCACCAGCATAAAAAGTAGGCTTTGATAACTTGGTGAATAAACTGAGTGCAGAGGACAAGCAACTTGGAAAGCAAATGAATTCATAAACTAAGTTTTCCCAACATAATCTGTGCAGCATATCATGAAGGGGGATAGAATAGTATGACTCTTTTAAGTAAATGGAGGCAAACCAGCAGTTGTCTTTTCAATTTAAAAGTGATGTTTTTATTTGTATTGATTTAAGTGTTTGTGGTTAAGGATTTATATGTCAAAGGGGGTGGGGGGCTTAAAGCTCTCCATCAGTGTCACTGATGTTATTTTTGGAGTGAAAAGTTTTCATTTGAAACTAGTCAATTCAGTTTTTTATTGCAGTAGTCTTTCAAATGCAACTGTCAGAAGTTTTTTTTTGTTTTCCTTTTGTTGGAAATAAGACCCTGTTTTGCTAGCAATGAAAAAATGGCTGGAGTGTTAAATTGTCTGGAAAGAAAATCCCAATTTAGCTTTGAGGTAATGTTGTTATGTTGTTGTTATTGGGCTTAACGCCATTTTTCAGCACACGATAGGCTATTCATGGCGGCCAGTATTAATGGTGGAGGAAGAAACCAGGAAATCACTGGAAAGAACCACCGACCCACGAGAAGCTACTGGCAAGCTTTCTCACATATCCACATTCCACGAATCCTAGATTCAAACTCACACAGACAGAGGTGAGATGGCAGTGATCCGTAACGGACAGCGCTTTAGACCACTCGGCCACAAGGTATCCATAGAAGTACTTATAAGAAAAGGTATCTTTGTTGGCAGCCTCCACTGCCTAGCTGAGCCCTGTTCCATTTGGTCAGCCTCTTCTTTGATCATTGGACTTTTAATGTTTAAATAGTAGATAAGATTGATGAAGGATGAACTGGACTGAGTGTGTTCTTGAGAAAACATAATATTAGCTTGTACATAAACTGTTGGTGAGAAGGTAAAATATGTCAGCTGCTAAAACACCAGATTAGGAGACCTTTAGAAGTCTGTTACTCTCTATATTTGTAAGAAAAATATCCATTACAGGGGGTATGAGGAGAATGATGGAATTGATCATGTGTCCCTGAACTTTCTGCACTTGGATTTCCAAATTTCTAGATTTTCATTGGCATTTAAATTTGTACAATTCTTTGGCTGCATGAACTACTGCGATGAAATTCAGTTACTTTGACCAACTTCAGACCCATTATGATCCAATGAAGTTGATGAAACTGTACCATCTCAAAATGCACTGAAAACTTTTAGTTCATTTTTGTAATGCTTTCCGCAATGAAGACACATAATTTGTCCCATGGTGTTGCCTGAGTCAGTCATCATCATTGTTGACTGAGGGTGGGTGGACTGGGTCCTCATCACATTATCCACCTTTATTGTAGCATCAAAGACCAGTGCACTGAAAAATATAAATAGGAAGGAATTGCTATACAATTAGTGCAGTATGAAGGAAACACATCTTTGCTAGCCAAAGTTTTGATAACTATCTACACCTTGGCTGATCAAATAGCTATATTGGTGTTGTGTCCTAGCAACACCTGTTGGGTTTCATGTGTTGCCTCCTTAGTTTATAATGCCAACTAACCAGTATCGTGGTGCATTGTACATCTGCCAAAAATGGTGGTTGCAATTGACCTATAAAGGATACTTTGTAAATTTAAAATCTGAAAGTATTTCTGTGAACCAGAGGGAAGCCAGTACAGGTGTATTTTAGTGAAAGGTATTTGAACAAACAAAGACACTGGAAAATTGCTTATTTGTCAGTCCATTCAGATTATGTGCTCCCCTTGTCTTAATCAGGTAGGAACATTTCAAATTTGAACAACTTAATTTTGATTGGATATGATGGCTTGCTGCCACATCCAGTGAAATTCACAGATATGAAGCACAGAAATTGCTCATATGTCAAGGTGTAGATAGGTTTATCAAAATCTTTGGTGGCAAAGATTGAAGGAAAAAGTACAAATCCCACTCTACATGTTGTCTTGAAAATACAAGGAAGTACTTGGAACTAATGGATAAACTAAAACAAACTTCATTAGTAGCTAAAACCTTGAACTGGTCATCAATTTGGACTTGAGTACTGACCAGTCATATGACCTATATGTCATCTAATGGGGTTCCTTAGGCATACATGCCAATCAATAAGCTTTTCACATAACATTTTTTCACCTAATTATGTCTTATGGTTGCCTTATGTGCATTACACTTTTTTGGTACATTTTAAAATATGAAATTTAAAATAAAGCAATAAAAGTCATGTTTGTCACTGTTATTAATCATCTCTTTTTTTATTACCCCATATATATTTGAAAAAGTATAAGGCTGCATTAAAATGGAGGAAAATACATTTGTCAGCAGGTAGTTTGCTTTATTTCTATTTATAACAGTTGTATATGGAACATTTTCATGAAAAGGGACAGGTTTCTTCAATTTGAAAACTTGTGTCAAGATTCATTATACTTTGATAATATATTTAGGCACTGGACGAGTCAATAATTTTAAAAATGGCACCAGATATTTAGCAGAATAGGCTTTATCAATGTGACTCAATGTTATGTGACTAAAATATGTTAGAGAAGAGGGATCATTTTAAACTTCAAAACTTGTAGGTCAGATTAATAGCACTTTTACAGCAATACAGCACACAGGTTGAGCACATTGTCAATATCATGGCAGAATTTACAGACTTTACAACCATTCAACAACAGTTAGATCTCTGTGATGGTTAAAGCAAGTGTTTTATGTACATAATTAACATAATTTGTCATTATGTTTCTTTGTTTTTATTCTGGTGTGAATCCATATGGATTTTGCCATTTTTGACAAGCATTTGAAGCAGCTACAGATCCGGATAAGTAGCAAAAATAAACATACATTTCTATTGTTTCCTGTAATTATGGCATGTAATTTATAGTTTACACATTGTTATTACTTCTAATAGTAATAATTATGCTTATATCTCTTAGGATTGGCATATGCATGGGGTAACAAATGTTCAATGAAATGGAGTGTTCCTTGGAACTATCAACATTTGGGTTTTTTTCCAGAGGATTACAGTCGACTCTCATTACAATGACCAGCTTGTTTCAAGCACTTTCAGCATTATAATGAAATTGTCATTTGAAGTGATTCAGGCAAATTATTTTGCATGAATGCCATTTTCTTATTAGGCTGTAAACTACATGTGCTATAAGAGATAAGGAAAAATAGGAGGGTGCATTTGTTCTACCAGTTGTTATATAGTTTCCATGGTTTATTAACAAAGATTGTTAGTAATTTTCTGTACTAACATAATAATAACAAGCATCTGACATATTATGCAAACTTAATCACATCAGAGAGTCACAAGTAGACCAAAAAATCCAAATAAACCTCCATTCAGTAAGAGATGACACATGGTCTGCAGAGTTTACACATTGGAGCAGTGTTGCTGTGGTAAGTTTATAGAGGTAATTTGTGTGTTTGTTAAGAACAGTGTTAGTGTCAGGGTCAGAAGTAGAACATTCCATTGTTACAAATTTTGTTAGTGTGTACATTTGTTGGTGTATTTTTTCTTTACAGAGGGAATATTCCATTGTATTGAATGTCATTGTCTCCCAGGATGTCTGAATGAATTTGATATTTCACAAAGAGCTAGAGAACTTAAATTATTTATGCTTACAACAGTCATGTGTATATCCCTCTATCCATATACATCTGTTCAACAGTTGCTTGTGAACAAAACACTCTAGAGGCTTATTTCTGATCAATTTCGATCTGACTTGGTATGGGATTGGAAGTAACCAGAGATAAGGATATTTAATAAACACAGGATTTAAGAAGAAACTTAGTCAATTAAAAATCAATTCTAAAAAGTCAATTAAAAATCAATTTTAGAATTGATGCATAATTGGTGCATTAATGCATAAGACCAAATTATAAAAAATTTTAAACTAATATATGTCATGGATTATTATTGATAATATGCAGCTCATACTGAAGAAAAATAGAACAAGATGCAAGTTGATAATAATTTGATAGAGTAATTATATTTATATGAGCATTTTTCAAAATACCATTGAATTATTACAATCTTATGGATGAAGAGTATTTTAGAAATGCTGCATAGGAATGTACTAATGGTGCAGTACAACCTCTAGGCTGTGCAACTAAAAGGCTCTCTGATGCACACCAATAAATGTGTCCAAGTATCAAGATTTCTTAACATATTTAACCTTATGCAAAGAATATATTTTGCTTTTGGGATATGTTTCTTGTAAAAACTGTCCAAGTTTATAAAATTATTTACAGAGAATTGTTACAGCAAATATGACCACATCTGTCATTCTTGAATAGTTTGAGGAAAATGGGATATGTTTTGGTTACACAGAGTTTGACACTTGTTATTATTGCCCTAGTAAAGTTCTTTTGTTGTTTATATGTTAAAACATATTGGACATTATTTTAACATCTTTCATATATTAGGTGCAATTTCTTACAATTATATTTTTAGCTTTCATCCAATATACATTTTGTCCTGAAACTCTTCCAAAATTAATTACTAAGAGCTGAGAACCAATTTTTTAAAAAAATTTTTTAAAATTTAGTAATCATTTCAAGCAGATCAGATGGTGGAAATCAAACCTGCATCCTTCTGGTCTTGAGTTATTTGGCTTAACCATTACTTCACCAAGGCTTTCATGGGTGCAATCTCAGGTGATTTCAAGTTATGATTCCAGGGATAGGGCTCCAGATGGTGACGGTTAGGGGGGAGGTAAGGATGACCTAGGCATCTATGCTGACAAATTGACTCCCTTTATAATGCTTAATAAGTGCATCTACATGTATGGTTGGGTTGTGAATTTGTTGTGAATTTTTGTAGACAAGAGAGGCAAAGAGAGATCCATGAAATAGTCCTGAATGTATAAATGATGCGACCTTATTAAGCTTGGAGAGTGATGTTTTATATGTGGTTTAGATCAGAAGATAAATGACACCAACATCATTTGGCAACATAACAACTAAGTGCTACTAGTTTTAATTTCCCCCTACAGTTTTAGTACATGTGTGAATTTGCATTCACAAGAGCTAACATGTATAACTTTAAAGGTGACTGATATCAGGCTCTCTTGGGTGTCTTGCTTCATTTTTCAAATGATTTATTTGTAACCTCTTTTGGCCATTGACATAATTAACTATGTTATTAGATTCTAGGCCAGTATTATTAAAGATCTGATTATTGTGATATTGTGTTAAAAACATTTTGTGTAACAGCAATATAAGTCTGGATACTGCTAGCATCTTTGTATGGTTTTACTGAAAATAGAGAATGGTGTATTACATTGTGTATTGCAATATTATTGTGCAAAATTAGAGGATAATTTTATACCACCCACAAATTTCACCACCACCGCATTAGATTTCATACAAAAGGCAAGTTATTTATTACTTTATCATCTTTGAAGAATTGAACCCAAAAAAAGTTCCCAGACAAGTAATTTTGTATTTTGGCAGGAGCTCATTCATTGTTCAAGACTTTTGATTCTTCACTCACCATTTTGGTTGTCACTTTCAACGCATAGGGCAGGTATATGCAACATATAACACTGCTTATTCAATCAGAGTGTGGTTTTAAAAACTGCTTATCTGGCCTGAACCCTGGAGGAAGTTGCTCATGACTGGCATACATGACATGAATCATCATGGCAGAAACATCTTTCAGAGATCTTTGGGGTAGGGTAGGTTGAACAACAAATACTGGAAAAGACAAATTACTCAAATATACAGGCTGAAACAAATTGTTCAAAAACTGTTGTTCATAGTTAATATAAATGCCAGAAAACTATTTCATTGGCAATGAATGCAGTACATGTACTAGCAGAATCCATGCCATAATATGCTGGTAAAGCAGCACACCTCTGTTGCAATGATGTTGTATAATTTTAACATAATAAATTACATTCCACACATCAAAATTATGGCAGAATCTGTCTAATAAGGACATCAAAATAATTATAGAATTTAGCTCTTTATGGAAAGATTTCTTTATATAGAGATTAATACATATGCAAAAAGTTTGAGAAGATTTTCACAAATGTTTTGTAAGGTCACCATTATAATCAGGTTTCTGCTAAGATAGGTTTAATTGTATTCTTCTTACAGGGAAAGTCACTGTGAAATTGAAAGACGACGAAGAAATAAGATGACAACCTACATCAATGAGTTATGTGATATGGTACCTACCTGTAGCACTCTAGCCCGCAAACCAGACAAGTTAACAATACTGCGCATGGCAGTCTCTCATATGAAGACTCTCAGAGGTTTGCCTTTTTTTAATCAACAAGATGTGACCTTTCAAGGAAATTTAATGTATTATTTCTTGGGCCTACATTGAAAAATGGTCTGTTCCACTCCTCCATGCAAATGCAGAAGTTAGGCCAACTCAGTTTTTTAATAATATGGGGTGGGGAGTCTTTCCTTTTGCTTGAAAAATGTTGTGCTCCTGGGCTTTGTTGCAACTGTGACACTGTTACTGATTTATTGATATTAGTGTGAACCAGTCATTGTCGTCAGCACTTTAATTCATATGTATGTTGGTCCACCTAAAGTGCTTTGCTAAAAATGATACTTGTATGTTGGTCCATTTCATGTGCTTGGCTAAAAATGATAGTGTGGTAATAAATGTGTTGGTTAAGAAGAAGCAAGAAGAAACATTTTTGTGACATTTAATTAAAAATACACTTCAAAATTTTTCTGTGAAGGTGACATATCAAGTAACCAGTCAGGCACTAGATCACAACAGGATGGAAATGCGCATGTTAGTAGTGAGGTGCCAAGCTGATTTGGCTTACTATTTATATAAGTTGTCAACCCATGTTGGACTTTTACAGTGGAGTAGGTGGCATAGTGGTCTTAGACTCTTTTACAGATCACTGACATCTCACTTTTGGGGTTAAAGTCTTTGGTGGGTGTGTGTTGAGAAAAAACATGCCAGTAGCTTCCTTTGTGTTAATACTTATTTCAGTTTTCCCGGATTCTTCCTCCATCAAATATACTAATCACCATGTATAGCCCTTTCATGTACTGAAATATAGCTGTTAAACCCACTAAACTGAAGTAAACCTGGAATTTTAAACACAAAAGCTGTTATATGAAAACTTTGATAATATAACATTTCTGGATTAGAAGAAGACAGGGTACATTTCAGATGATGATGTATGCTAGTTCCAGCAAGAAATAGAAGGCAGTTAAAGAAGCCCAGAATGTGTGTGGGAGATTAACAGGTACTGAGTCTGTTGGGTTGCCTATTCATTATGTCATTACTCTAACGTAGTATGAATTTGTTTTGTTGAATTTTTAAAAAAAAAGAAATGCAAGTGTTCTGATTTGTCCGCTTTAGAGATTCTTTGTTTTGTTTGCTGTTTCAGTTCAGTTGCATTGTTTTTACTGTTTATTTACTTGTAATAACCATTTTAAAAAATGAACCTTCCAGCTATCATTGAACCTCTCATTGCTTTCTAAAGGTGAGTTTGACAATATGGAATCAAATGTAATATGATGTTTATAATAGATCTGTAAATAAGATTAAATACTTCTGTTTCAAAGTTTATTTTATACATTTTAATCCTGGCTTTAAGGCCATGTGAGCTTGTGTGAATTTATGTCAGTTGTGTATTTTCTGTTAACAGTTATTTACGATATCACAGAAACCACTTGACCAATTTGCACACAATTTGAGAGAAAGCACTCTTGCATCAAGGCCTTGCACATTTATTCAGTGGATGTTGATTCGACAGCCAACATGGCCACCATTACTAAAAATATAAGAACCTTTAAAAGACCTCTTTTCACCAGTTAGAAAAAATGTGACAAAGCATCTAGGCATGAAGGTCTTTCAGACATTGTTGGAAAGATAACAAATTGTACAATACCCCTGTACAAATAATCCTGACTCACCATTAAGTATAATGACCAGGCTGTAAATTTATTTACTATAGCAACACACATCTCCCTCATTGTAAAGGTCAAGGGTAAATACAAGTCTGTGACCTCTATTCATGTATGGGTATAACTTATGATCCAGTGAGGATATTGTAACTGAACCCTTGCATATTGTATATCTTGACTTGACAAGTCCCACATATTCACCAGTATACCTGCACTTGGGGGTAAAGTCATAGTGGTGGAATATTTTTACTCAAAACTTTAATACTATATATTCTTGTTTTTTTTAGTCGTATCTAACTGCAAACTGACCAAGATCTGCTGGACTTTATCATTTGGGCAGATCTGGGTCTATACAATTTGTTAGAAGTATTCAGTAGAACACTTGACATTGACCCTTATCTAATGGTCCATCAAGTGACAATAAATCAGGGTCTTTATTATTTGCTGTTAGGCCTATCTAATAATATATGGTTCTTACCTTAATCACTTTATAAGGACTATTACATATAAATTTAAATCAAAATTTTTATGAATATTGATATTAAAAAGATCAAGTCAGATCTGACTTTCAACTTTTACAATTTTAGTTATGGCTCCTGTTTGACTTGCGAGTTTGCATTTTGTTCTTCATCTATGGTTACTTTTATTCATACTTCATTTATATTGGGGGTGGGGGCTAGCAATGTAGTCTGGATACATTTCTGTTTTCTTTTTCTTTTTTTTTCTTCAAACAGGAACAGGAAATACAAGCACAGATGGTTCATACAAACCTTCTTTCCTAACTGACCAGGAACTGAAGCATCTGATTTTAGAGGTAAGTATAACTTAACCAGAGTGGCCTTTCAAGTGCACCAATTTTCAGAAATGGTATGTGAAACAAGTTTACTTGAACAGATACAGTAGAACCTCATTTTGCAGTTTTGGTTCATCTAAATCAACACCATATACCCCAAACATTTCCAATATAACATAAAATGACTATTTGCCAACATGACCACCAAATAGTTAAATTGCTGAATTGACATGTCAGATATTGGACATAAGATATACATAATTGTCCCATGCATTTGTTTGATCATTATCTTTTCCCATTGTCCCACATGTTATTTTTGGTTACTATTTCTTTCCCATTGCCCCATGTATTGTTTTTGGTATTTATCTTTCCCCTTTATCCCACATATTTGTATTTTCATTATCTTTCCCCATTGTCCCATGTATTTGTTTTTCATTATCTTTCCTTGTTGTTCCATGTGTATTTGCTTTTTCATTGTCTTTCCCCATTGTCCCATATATTTGTTTTTTCATTATCTTTCCCCATTGTTCCATGTATTTGCTTTTTCATTGTCTTTCCCCATTGTCCCATGTATTTGTTTTTCATTATCTTTCCTCATTGTTCCATGTGTATTTGCTTTTTCATTGTCTTTTCCCATTGTCCCATGTATTTGTTTTTCATTGTCTTTCCTTGTTGTTCCATGTGTATTTGCTTTTTCATTGTCTTTCCCCATTGTCCCATGTATTTGTTTTTTCATTATCTTTCCCCATTGTTCCATGTATTTGCTTTTTCATTGTCTTTCCCCATTGTCCCATGTATTTGTTTTTTCATTATCTTTCCCCATTGTTCCATGTGTATTTGCTTTTTCATTGTCTTTCCCCATTTTCCCATGTATTTGTTTTTTCATTATCTTTCCCCATTGTTCCATGTCTATTTGCTTTTTCATTGTCTTTCCCCATTGTCCCATGTATTTGTGTTTTCATTATCTTTCCCCATTAGCTCATGCATTTATTTGGTCATTATCTTTTACAAGTTGTTTAAACACTGTGTTGTCCACATCTGAAACTTTAACAATTTTCATTTCAGTCCCTCATGCCAGGTACTTTATAAACTGTATTGTGTTAGCACATATTAGACTTTTAGAACAAAATATGTTGCCTTCATCCTACTTAAAAAGAAAAAAGATTCAAGCAAACAACTGTTATTTTAATCTTCATCTAACACTTCTTTGAGTACCACTTTGAGTACCCCTCCAAATAAAACAATACCAGAAATACTTTTTAATTTATTATCTTGTATTTTTGAAGTAGAAATTGTGATTGTTATTGACAAAGAGTTTCTAAAAAAAAAAACTACCATAAAATACTGTAGTTATGTGAAAATGCATACACACACAAACACACGTATCTAAACTCATGATTATTAGAACCCTGTACAAGTCCTAAACCAAACACCCCCCACCCCGGTCTAAATAATTGGGTTGTGTATCAATCATGCTTGATTGGCAAAGACAAATATTTGATTTACACCATTTTTCATTGATAATGCAGCTCTTGGATATTGGTCACAATATTTTTAAAATGTGGAGCCTGTTGTCCATAGCGGTAATAACTAGCAACTTTGCATATGGCCCAAGACTTAATGACCACTCATTTGTAGAGACACTATATGTTAAGCGTCACAATTAGATGATGTTGACTTATTTATGAACATGTCAAAAGTGCTATTATCACAAGTCATATAAACAGTATAAATACCAACCGATAGTTTTTATTAACTGATTTTGACTTTGAGGATCGTCAGTAGCACAGTGTTTAAGGCATTGAACTTAAAATCTGGGTTTAGTTCCACATTAAGATCATCCTTAATTGGCTCTCTTGATGTGGCCTTGGTTAAGGTACTTTACTCTGCACAATATAACCTCCAGTGTAAAGCTGTAGTGTAAGACATCAGAATTTGAACTAGAACCAAAATTGAGTGACTTGATTGAATGTAGTAACTTGGCATGTCTGTTCAGTATAAGTTGACCTCATTTTACTGTATGCATTAATAAGTAAGGTTTTTGAAGTTTGCATAAATGAATTTGATCTGCCATGCAGTATGGCTACATTTATTAAAGCTGTCCTGTATCCTTTCTGAACAAAGAATTTTGGGCTGTGGGATTTTGTTTTAAAATAAAGGATTATTTTGTCTTAATTTATAAAAGAATCAAATCAATTTGTTAGAGTCTTAAGGTGCAAGCATATATGGATTTTTTTTTTTACAATTTGATTAATGTTTTCCAAAGGTACTCTCCAAAATTAATACATTAATATAAATCATTTCTCTTTTTTTTATACCAACAAAAAACATTGCTGACATGTGCTTAGTACTTGATGAATCTGGTTTTCTCCACCTGCTGCAATACCAACAGGTTTCTAGTCATTCTTCTCAGAATAAATATGTTGAGAATTAAGTGTGCATTATATTTATATAAAAGTATTACATGACTTTTATTTAATATTTTCGAATTCTATATAAAACAACTTTTGAAATGGTTTATTGTGTATATCATACGACTGTTGGACCTCTGATGTCAATGAAATTTAGGTTACAAGATTCATGTAGTCATGTGACTCGGAATGCAAATGATGAGTTCCAGGTCAAATTTCTTCAACGCTATAGTTGCATCTCGTGTTTCAGTGAATTAAAGATAAAATGAATGCTACATTTGCTATTTATGAGAAAATAAATCATATTCCTATCGATTTTATTCAGGTATATCTCAATGAAAGGTCATTAAAGTTTGCTAGGCCAACTAGTAAGCATCTACCCTATGCTGACATCAAATGTTATTGGTGAATTCCAACTAGGGAATGAACTCTGACCCTACACCCCAACATAAATGTCCAAATATCAAAAATGGGGTGGCAAGGGTCAGCGGAAACTTGGACTAACAAAAGGCATGTATTGGAAATCTCAAATTGCAACACTCAGGTCCAGTTTGTCCTAAATGAAATGGTGCCAATTTACAGACAGTTTTTACTTTTACTGCCACAGAGCTTATATTAAATTGTATCTCTCAATAACATCAGAGATGGTTTCAACACTTTAAAGTTAAAAAGAAAAGTTATCCTGGTATATACAGTACAGCATCAGTCCCTTCAAGTGACTCTTGATGCTTGTAAATGTATTAAATGCTTCAAAGAAACAATTTATTTTATTCAGATGTTAATTTCCAGTAATTTTTTTAGGCCTATACAAGTAAATAGCTTCTATTCATTTGTATGATATTACATTTTGGGGTCCACAAACACCGGTTATTTTCCCATGAGTTGTTCTGATTCCTTCACCCCCAAAACAGCTTTGTGCAATAATAGTGACCAGTAAGTATTTTGCATAAGTTGTTAAACAGAGAATCTTGCATGAGTGCTCATTTTCAGTTAAATTTAGGAGACTTGTTGAATCATTTCTGTTTTGTAAGCCTTGGTAAGAAAATAGTGACATCATTTGCCAGGTTCATAAATTTCATTTAAAATAATCACAGATTTAGGAGTTTATTCATCATCACATCACAAAAAAATGCTTATTTTATTTGACCCAACAGTAGAACTGTAGTGAAATGACTGAAATACACTTAGAATACCTTAGTCATTATGACTGCATTTTGTTACAAGCATTTATGACATCATGAGTTATTATTACATGTTACCTATGTACAAATTATGAAAGTAGTAACATTAGTAACAGGGTAAAATTGATACAATTTGGTATACAATCAGTGTAAACTCAAAAAGGTTAAAATTTGCTTTTCATTTCAGGCAGCAGATGGGTTTCTGTTTGTGGTACAGTGTGACACAGGAAGAGTAATTTTTGTCTCTGACTCCATTGTACCAGTCCTTCATATGTCTCAGGTAAAGACTACAGTATTTACTTGCATCTTTACTTATGTACATAATGTACACAACAGTTAACAGCATAGACCTATAATGGCAGATTTGGGTTTAGCCTCTTTGCATGAAAATACACCTTGACCTGCCAGAGCATTATGGGATGTACAATACATACTTGTGCACAACATTCATCTAGCAGCCACTATCATAGACCCATAATGTCCAGGCAAGCTAAGTTTTGTGCTAACCTTGACCTAGATCTACCAGAGCATTACAAGATGTAAAGTATTTTCTTTAGCAAAGAATGTACATAAAAATTTGACCACCAATATAGCTGTCACAATGAACATTATTGAAAATCTTATCACTAATTTTCATAAATGGATTTCCATAACAGCATGGTGTTCTTACCAGAAGTTTGGTTTGTCCTAAATGAAAATGGTGTTGATTATACATGTAATAACTGCCACGGTGGCAACATCAGATATGGTTTCATTGATCAGCATTTGAAAACAAGAACGGGTGTCATCTTCAATTTGAATTCCTGGAAAATCTTTCTGGACAGTAGACATACATGCCAACCACTACATTTTTGATGTAATCATTGCACTTTTTTTGGACCCAATTACGTTTTATGCCCACCTATATATGGATTAAATTTTTCTGGTACATTAAAAAATATAAAAAAAATAAAACAAGAAAAACTTTAGTTTAACATTTGTATTATGATTTCGTTAATCCCACTCATCATATAAATTTGAGTATGAAAAGAAAGACTGGTGTATACAAATAGAATAAGAATTATATTTTCCATTCAAGAGCTATATTACTTTATTTATTTTCAATTTATAGCAACTGTTTATGATCTGTTTCCAAGAAAACAGATGGGTTTCTTGAATTTGAAACATTGTCTCACAAGATTTTTTATATTGATAATTATGTTAGGTCATGAACTATTCTGTACTTTTAAAGAAAATGGCATTATTTTTTTAGAAGAATCGGATTTTACACTGTGTCTTGTGGATAAAAATTGTTAGGGCAGATGGATCTTTTTAAACTTTATAACATGCCCAACCAAGAAAAGGACAAATAAATACCACTTACAAATTACATTAGCAAAGACTATGCTTAAACCTCTCTCAAAGTTGGCATGCATGAGTCCCTTCAAAGGTCTTCTTTTGAATATTGTTTTAAAAGACATTGCAAAAAGTAAATAATGAATTTCAGAAGCTGTTGTAAATATTTTGCTTTTAATTTACATTCTAATTTCTCTGATATTACATACATGAAGATGACTTCAGAATTTAATAATTTCCCCAATATTTTCTGGTATGAGCTGGGATTTTCAGTTTTGGATAAGGGTCTTCCTAATTTGGGTAAGGGACTTCCTAATTTGGATAATGGTCTTCCTAATTTGGATAAGGGTCTTCCTAATTTGGATAAGGGACTTCCTAATCTCCAGCCATAGATTTTCCAGAACTTCCAAAAAGAAAAAATGGATCCCTTGTTTAATTTTAAATTAATCTTTCTTTTCAGATGAATATAAAGGTGTGTTTTGTCTGTTTAAAATAATTATCTTAAAAAGACATAGAAAATTTTGATGGAAATTCCTCATTATCACAAAAGCTAACCCATAAGAAAGTAAATGCCTACCCTTTTTAACACTTTCTCTCATAAAGTGTATGGGTTTTTATCACTTCGATATGTATGTAGCAAAGTAACCCAGTGCAGTGTGCTACACTTGGACCTGTTAAACAGTTATGTGTATGCTACATTTGTAAAGATTTAAGAGTAAAATACGGCCAATATAGCTGTATAATTATTTTTCACCAAAGAATTTTGTATGTGCTGTAAAATCTTGAGAAAACTCATTCACCATCAAGTCAGTGAAGCCGCTTGATCAACCGTTGCATCAATTTCTCAAACTCGAAATTTACAAGTTCTTTGCGCCTACATCACTAAATCAGCTGAAGTTGATAATTTATAAGAACTAATGGTTTCCTGCATCAGTCTCAGAGCCTTTACCTAAGCTATTGAAGCTTTCATAGTTGTGATTCTACTCTGCACGATATTAGTGACCGCCATTTTATTGAATGGAGAATACGACAGTTATGACCTACATACTTTAAATAGCAGATTTTGACCAGAGCATAAACAGTGATCACATGCTCTGACATAATGGTCGTTTTCACCAATGAATGTAGTATCTAATAGGGGTTTTTACCTGAAGGTGGTGCTACGAAAACCCAATAAAAATGGCTGTTGTTTACAGAGTTGTCAAAAGGCGCTTGTATGGGAATCAGGAAAGTGCCAAAAGGCACCTGTATGTGAATCCGGTAGAGCACCAAAAGGCGCTTGTATGAGGTTAAAGGGTTAAGCTAAAGCACTATGGTTCACCACTGTAGATTTTGTTTAAATTGAATACTGACGAACCTAAAGCAACCAATGTATTTGAGTTCACAAAAACCAAAACTGATCTAAACCTTAAAATAAACAAGATGGAAATGATCTTGATGGAAATGTCTCATTATAACAAAACCTATCCCTAAATGCCAACACTTTTTGAACCAAAGCTTTATGATGAACCACTGTAGATTTTGTTTAAATTAAATACTGACGAACCTAAAGCAACCAATGTATTTGAGTTCACAATAACCAAAACCTTAAAATAAACAAGATGGAAATGATCTTGATGGAAATACCTCATTATCACAAAACCTATCCATCTGGGATTAAATGCCAACACTTTTTGAACCAAAGCTTTATGATGTACCACTGTTGATTTTTTAAAAATTATTTGCCAGTAATACTGATAAACCTAAAGCAACCAATGTATTTGTGTCCACTATAACCAAAATTTGTTTAAACCTCCAAAATAAACAAGTAGAATAGTTAATAATACTGAAAAACCTAGTTTGAAGACCACTGCTGTGAGACCAACAGTCTTGATGCAGAGATTCATTGGAATATATGTTATGAATGTCATGGGAAACTACCTGTCTTGAGAAACAATGACTTTTGGAGTAAAAAAGAGTTGGTCTTTCAAGACTGGTAGGACTGTTGACAAACTGGTACTCAAATGACTTTAGTCCTTTGAAAACTAAAGTTGATTTTCATTGGTGTTCTATTTTAAGAGATTTATAGACAGTCTTCAGGTTAGATGTTATCCTTAAGCTAATCTGCATACCATGTCATATTTCCATGTCCTTAACTGTTACATAAAATCAGTCAACTTAGTATAATTTACATTTCACCCAACACCCATACTTATATGATGTATTTCAAAGAATTTTTTTATGCCATTATATGTCACAGATATTATTTAATATTATATGTTAAATAGAATTTTTTTTTTCTTGTAGTCAGACTGGTTTGCTAACAGTTTGTATGAACTAATTCACCCAGATGATATGGAGAAAGTCAGAGAACAGCTATCAACATCGGAATCTCAGAACACTGGCAGAATCCTTGATCTCAAGAGTGAGTTCATATAGATTTTTGGTTCTAATTGGCATAAGCCAGAAGAGCTGATGAGATGGTCTGTTATCTATCACCTGTCATCTGTCATCATCAAGTGTGTTATAGCTACTCTTTTTAAACTACTTGGAGGATTGACATAAAATTTTACACACACATTCATTCCAAGGTCTAGCTGGTCGTTAATGTAATGGTGCTGCTCAGACATTCATTATGGTCTCTACAGTACCTTAAACTCATGTTACAGATACTTCTTCTGAATGGAAGGTCATCAACATAGGGTTTTCATTAAAAGACTTCTTATGATTTCTTGTTGGTATAAATGAAGATGTTGCTGATCTGACATCCGAAAAATATGGCGGCCATAGAAAGTCATGTAGACATGGAATTTCCACAAGAAAGACTTATTTCTAGTTGGTCCATATTGAAAATATTTTAACTAATCCTTCTCAGTGAATGGTTATATTGATACTAGGTTTTCACCCAAAAAACTAAGATTGTCTGGCTTGTCATAAATCAGAATGATGCTGATCTTAGCAGCTAATTTGATTATCTGATCCTGCAAGAATATTAAAAATAGTTTCAACACAGCATTAAAAAAAAGAAATAATCATATATTGAATTCCAAGAAATTTATTTTGGGACAGTAGAGTCATTCATTCTCTTCTAGAAACTCTTCTTAGTTCTGCTGGTCATGGGCTAGAAGACCTTATGTGATTGCCTATCATTTGTTGTCCATCATCTGTTTGTCATCCATCTGTCATCCAGCTTCAGTCCTCCATTTATTACCACATGTTTGTTATTACTACTCTTCCTTAACTTCTGAAATGTTTGCCATAAAACTTGACACTTTGCATGAACAGTAAGTCTAGTTGAAATAAAAAATGAAAATGGTGATCCTAGGACATCTAATCTGACTGCTGTGATTGCCACTGTGAACGTTTCCTTCTAACAGATGGTCTTATCAACCTGTTTTCACTGACAGGACAGATTCTTATGGTGTCAAGTTGATACTAAATGAAAATGGTGCTGATTTGAATTCTAGTATGGCAACCACAGCAGCAATTTTGAAAATTTTATTATTGCTAGACCTCCTGAACGGTTGCTCTTATCATCATCGGGTTTTGCTTAAAAAAAAACTTATTTGATTATGACTGAAACTGGTGCTAATTGGTGACCATAATGAAAATCATGTCACTATTCCTTAGTGGATTTTCACAGAAAGTTTTCTAATGTAGTTGCTACCACATGAAAATGTTCCCAATCTGTCTAGTTGGTCACAATTGAAAATTGGTGCTGATCAGACATCCAGCATGGATGCCATATTGGAATCTATAAAAGTTTTGTTATTGCTACTTTTTTTTTAATGGATAGTTAAAATGACGTGGATTTTTAATAAAAAGACTTATTATGTTAATTCAAAATGACAATATTGCAGACCACATCCCTATGATATATTTTAGTTTCCAAATTTGGTACGTTAGAGGTTTTCATGAATATCCAAGATGATTTCATTACTCTGCAGTTAAAAGAATAGGGAAATTGAAGAAACTGATTTTTCATGAATTCCAAGAAATTGTTTTCAACCAGTACTCCCTTCCTCCTTTTGTCTCACCTGCAAATCTTAAGCTGGACATATGTCACTGTTAGAATGGTGTAGGTGGAGATGGTGGTAGGGATTGTATTGACAGTGTTTCGTCATGGTTTAGGCCATAGAAGTTGAGCTGGTTTTTATATTTAGCTAATTTTATCTTAAACTATTGCATATGGACTCCTTGTCTTGCAGTATTATTGATAATTACTTTACAATCCCACATTGATTAAGATTAGAGATTGATCAATACCGACAAAATGAGATAATGTGCAAAGAGTGGAAATAAATATTTAAGTATATCTTTGCATAAATTCTTCATAAGTGAGATATTCTATCTATTTTCAGCTGGAACTGTAAAGAAAGAAGGACATCAGTGTAAGTTTTTTTCTTAGTTACATCATGCTTGCATAAAACATTTGTTCTATTTTAGCTCAGGAATTTAAAAATGGCAATAACAAAACATGTTTTGAAAATTAAATGTGCAAGTGAATATATCAAGCTTTTTTGGAAGAGACAAGGTACTAACTCAGAGTTAGTTTTAGATCCATGAAACGTTTTGTATGGATTAAATGTTTAGTTAAATACTTTATCATTAATTGAGAGTGAAATATGGTTGGTAATTTGGAAAATGTTATGTACACATCGGTTGTATTGGAATAATCAAACTCTTCTTCCTCTCCACAGCTTCAATTCGATTATGTATGGGATCACGACGAGGTTTCATATGTAGAATGAAGATGGGAAATGTGCAAGTGGACCCATTGACAGCAAATCATTCTATCCGAATCCGTCAAAGAAACACACTCGGTCCAGCCAGTGATGGCAACCATTATGCTGTTGTCCATGTTACAGGCTATATAAAAAACTGGCCTCCTTCAGGTAACATGACAAAATAGAACAACACAAAACTTGTGTCAGAATAAGTTTATAATCAGAACTTTTGAGAAACAAGATCCTGCCTGTGAATCATAGAATTAACATTAATATCACTTTTCTGGTGGTACTGTTATTATTGGTGTAGGTTTTAAAATTTTGCATTTACACCACTCCCTCGATAACTCACGGACATCGGGGTCCAAAAACATTGACCGCGATATAAGCGAGGGCGCGAGTTATCGAGGGACCTATAGCAAACAACAAAACTAACAAAGGGATCGCTGTATAGGCAAAAGAGGGTGGGTTGGCTTGGCATGTTACAGTGTTGA
The DNA here is from genome assembly GCA_016746295.1 of Potamilus streckersoni. Taxonomy (NCBI): domain Eukaryota; kingdom Metazoa; phylum Mollusca; class Bivalvia; order Unionida; family Unionidae; genus Potamilus; species Potamilus streckersoni. The sequence goes on along the minus strand of JAEAOA010002332.1, from coordinate 952,369 downwards.
ATACTCAATTAATAAACGTGCTAAGATTAACAGTGAATAAATATCTCTTCATATCGGTATATATTTTTTTCCCTCAGAGTAACATTAATTTCAGGATAACTTGCAGTATATTGATCATCAAAACATTCCACATGGTTTCCATTCGCTTAGCACATGTACAACTTCACATTGTGTACTACGTCACTAATTTTTGCTGTGAATGGTATACATTCTAGTTTTATTGTTTGATCCAAAGCAGACGTTTTTTTAAATACAAAAGATAAAACATTTTGAAATTACAATGTCGATCAAACGATGTGTAGATTTTAATTGCGGTAGAAGTAAAATGGAAGAAAAAATAAATTCACATGGGTTAACCATTACCAACATGAATTTAATGGGTCTAAAAATTTAAAACGACATAAATTACAACACGATAACACTTGCGGTTTGTGACAGTTGCTGCGTGAACCATTTCACACAGCATCATCTAATTCGTTATTGCTTGCAGTCCGTTCTCGTTTTCTTGTCATCCCTTCATCTGACTCAACATCATGTGAGTAATTTCAAAGTTTTGGCTCATCCTTAAGCCAACCTCTAAATGTCGACTCAGCAATTTTTAGTTCAATGCAAATTTTTTATCTCGCTTCGTCATTATGAACACTATCCATTATGCACAGCTTTCCAGTCACTGAGTACGCATTTCGCTTAATTCCTTTGCTCTTCATGGTCACATTTGCAAATAATTAGGATACATTTAGGGCTGTAAAAAATCACGAAAAATCCAACCCAGGTACCCGTTGCAAATTTTAACGGGTACCCGTTAACACATGAATGACAGGTACAACCATAGACCAACTAATTGATACCTCCATTTCTTTAATAACATCTGCTTTTGACGGCAGATTTGAATCACCCACGCATGCGTGCCCCAGTTATACCACGTGACCACGCAATCGCATAAATGTTATTATTTTGGAATTATAATTCTTAAGATAGTTATGGTAAAAATGTAGTAGTAGCGCAAAAAGAAATATCGGTATATGTATGACAGCTAACTTTCGAAATTCGCAGAGCTAGTCGACTAGAAAAACAACGAGCAAAGATTACTTTGAGGCATTACGAAGATTTCAAGGTGTCTAGGTGATTATTGTTCGTAATACATGTATACTTTGTGGGTTTTTTTGACGTGTTTGTTCGGAAATCAAAGGTATCCATCCAGATTTCAATAAAAGAGCATGCAAGGTACCGATCATTTAACACCCACATTCAATAGTTATCATCTACAAAAAGGTTTATTACCTGTAGAACAAATGCTTTAACCTGTATATAATGCCTCTGGAATAACTTGGTCCGGTTGCACAACGCCAATGAATTTAATTATCAAACCAGACGGTCTGATTTTTTTTTAGTTTATTTATATTAAGCAGAGATCTGGTTTATAATTATAGCCATAGCTGTCACACCTGTTTGAAGTGGTTGGCGAGTGTGGCGATTTTTTTTTTAACAGGTACCCGCGTTTACGTTTCAATACCCGGGTTTTTCTATACGGTCGGGTACACGGTTACCGGGTACCCGATGACAGCCCTAGATATATTACTGATATTATGTACTTTAATGATGTTAATACATAAAATGTGAAAACATTTTCGATTGGTGAAGTAAAATTAAGTTTGATAACGGTAATGAATACAAGAACGTATGGTTCCATGGGCGTGCCTTTGAACTTTCTTTTATTGTGCTTACCTGGTTTGATTAGATACAAAATACCTATTCAAAGTGATAAAACAACACTGGTCTCTTTTAATTGATTCTTTTATTGTAACAAACAATTAGGTTCTCCCGGAAGTATTCCCGGTTTCAATGTGACAATTGACTGACTCTTTTCATGTTTTCCTAGAAGAGAATAGGTAGGTTGGGATTATAGGGTGGAGAAAAAATTAAAGGATTATAATGGGAATTTCACCTAGCCAGACATTTAATTAGTGTCTATTTCATTCTCAGTTGCCACATGTTTGCATTTACCAGAATTTTTCATTGAGCGCTGTTTATTTACAATTTACAGTGTATTAACAACTATTTCTTTATTTTAAAAAAAACAAACATAATATGTGATAGCTTTTTAGAAATTGCAAATTTCACAATATGGATTCTGTCTTTACGGGCAATGATCACCATTTTCGATGATAAAAACGAGTTATATCTCAAGGTTTAATTTACCATTTCTTATCACAACTTTTTCACGTTCAACACATTTTAAAATATATTTTCTTTAAAAAAAATCGGGAGTCATGCTGGACACTGCATTATAAGCGGGTTCGCGAGTTATCCGGGCACGAGTTATCGAGGGAGTGGTGTAGTTTGCTCTGATGCATCTGCATATACAGTCATCATACATGGATTTATAATTGATCTTTGGAGGAGTATACTGTTTATCACCAAGAAGAGTTCAACTTGATCTATGTTTGATGTTCAGCTGTTAGTGCTGGGTATATAAAATAATTCTTGGAGGAGTAGGAAAGACAGCATTCAGTTGAATTCTCATCTCAAGTTGGTTTCTCTAATAGAGTATTTAATTTCACTGTCAGCAACATGCTCCAAGTATCGTTTCTGACTGGGGATGGGGTAGAGCTTGAGCTTAATGTGCAGAAAGCTTTAATGATATTACATTGGTCTTTTTATGGTTTGTAGCAATATTAATCAATCTTGTTTTATTTTATACTCCTCTTTCCTTTTAGACTTATTTGCAAAGCATAAGGAAGACATGGTTGTAATTCTGTAAAGAATTACACCATCAGGATTAACTTTTTTATTATATCTGTATTTGTCATCAGGATTAACTTTTTTATTATATCTGTATTTGTCATGAGTTTAAAACTGGCTGAAATCCTCACATTGTATTTGACCATGGGTCTTTTGACAACTTTTCAGGAACTATTGGTTGGCAAATAAATTTGCTTCTAAGCAATTTATTCTATTAAAAGTAAAGAGATTTTACAGTTTAGTCAATTCAGTAAAGTCATTTCTAGATTTGAGTCGTAAATTGGTAAACTTAGAGTCTGTCACTTTGCCAAAATCATCCCATAAAGCAAAATTCTCATCATCTTGAATTGATTTAACTTTACTCCCACCAGTTTTATTACATTGCATTGATAAGTAAATGTCAACAATTTTATCAGTTTTTCCTTCAGAGAGAAAGGTTGAAAGTTAAGAAAAGATGTTTATGCTCCATAGTCAATTTAAGATGTAATTTGTTTTCAGGATAGATCTAGTTGTGATGCATATATATGAAAAGCTAGTATATGCGACAAAAGACAAGAGCTGCACAAATTGGGCAGTTTCTGCCTCATTGACACTAATTTGCCACAGTTCCAGCTTTTTTTTTTAATGCTAATCTGCCTCAGTCCCTGCCTTGTTAATGAAAATCTGCCTCAGTCCCAGCCTTGTTACTGCTAATTAGCCTTGGTCCCAGCCTTGCTAATGCTAATCTGCCTCAGTCCCTACCTTGTTAACACTATTCTGCCCCAGTCCCTGCCCTTTTAATCCTAATTAGCCTTGGTTCCAGCCTTGCTGTAAATCTGCCTCAGTCCCTGCCTTGTTAATTCAAATCTGCCTCAGTCCCTGCCTTGTTAATGCAAATCTGCCTCAATTTTGGGGTCTGAGGTTGAAACCCAAAAAGTGTGTTGCATCTGAGTGACAACAGTTTGGTCTCTGTCAGGATTCCTCACTTCGAGGACTATATATGTCTGGTGATTACACATAAAGTGATGTTGGAGTGGCCAGATCAAGTGCACATTATAAATTTGTTTTGATATTTCTTTGCTAAACAGAAGAATTAATCACACACAGTTACTTTTACAACATTCTACATATTTATTTATATTAAATCATAGATGATAATAAACTTTGTTGTGCAAACCATTATTTGGTATTAAAAAAAATATTCATGTGTCCAAGTCAATAATTATTGATTTCTTTAAAATTTGAATCTAGCAGTTGTTTCTAAAAAATAACTGTAAGAAATATGTACTTTTTAGTTATTTGTGGCAATCATTCTTTATTACTGGGCATTGTTGTGGATGGAATGTAGTCAATGTTCTTACCAGATGGCTTTCATAGATGCTGTTCAAGCAATCCATTTGAAAGGGATTTAGAAAAACCCTTTTAAAGAACCTTGGCATCTCTTACTTTAATCTTTGGGTTTGTTTAAAGAAAATATTTATCTTTAATGTCAAGCCCACATTAGTAGGAATTGAAGCATTAGCATCTTGGTGTTTTCAATTTATTATGACTTAAGAGGTTTTAGCATCATAAGAAAGCTAGAGTGCACTTGATTTATATTTCTGCATAAAAAAGGTATGAAGCCTTGTTTCGTTGAGATTAGGTCAAGTCAATGGTAGGACCCATAAGCAGTTGACTTTGTATTTTTTCATTTAAAAAAATTCTCAATATCTTGACCTTTTGATGACAGAAAAGTTTGAATATTGTTAACAACTGATTCTAGACAATCTCTTGTGCGGAAATTATGTAATAAATAATTTTTTATACTTATACTTTGCTTCTTGGAAATTCTCCTTAATTGTGTTATATACCAATCCCACACATACCACTTTGTTCATGTGAACTTGCAAAACAGAGCTTCACACAGTTTTTGTAATTTAATGTAAAATTACTGAGTGTAGTACATTGGAACTCAAAATCATGTATTACTTCCCCAACCCCTACCAAGTAATTCTTCTGTGTTGATTTACAGGTGTGCAGCTTGACCGTAGTGAGGTAGATGAACATGGAGGCAGTCACTGCTGTCTGGTGGGTATAGGGCGATTACAGGTCACCAGTATGCCAAACTGTAGCGACATGATGAGTAATGCAGCTGAATTTATCACAAGACACAGTGTAGATGGCAAATTCACATTTGTAGACCAAAGGTTTGTGTAACTGTGATTTGAATAATTTATTTAGTGAGAAATTCATTCAGAAAGGACAAATTAACCCTTGTGTCAAATTGTTGGGTTTAACATGATCATCCTGGAATCATCCCTTTATTCAATTAAAAGAAAATTTAAAATCAAACAAAAGTCTGATATACAGTATTAAATTATAGCTACATTATATATTTTCTTAGCTTATCTTTTAGTTTATGAATCAGCCATTAATTCTGTTTTGTTCAAATATTTTATGATCATGAGTTATTCTTTCATACTGTATATTCTAGCTTACAAGTCCAACTGCAAACTTCACAAACCTAGAAAAGCTATCATATAATTTTCTGGCAGGTCTGGGTCTTTGCATTTGTTAGGAGTAATCATTAGAGCAAAATACCAAAAGTTTAACAGTTTAATTGTGATTGAGCCGCTAAAGAAAAAAGTATATTTAGACATATTTGAACTTTTTTTTTATCAAAAAGGAAACAAAAGTACAGATGAAATACAGCAATAAATACAAATATGATAAAGTTAATATATTACTTGATGATTTAAATAAAGTTTAGATTTGAACAACCACTTTTATGTACAGTAATTAACATAAAGGAAATATAAAAGCAGAATGCAATTTTTATTTATTTTCTCAAATTACTCAGCAATAAGAAATTTTGTCCTACAAAACTATGTAGCAATTTAACTGTGATGAATAGTGTTAAATTAAATTATTAATAATTTCAGATATCAGAAAGGTATCATTTATATTACATGAAGCCATCCAACAGCAAGCACCATATTTAATAGGCCAGTTTAGCCAAGCAATAAACAGCAGAAGTTGGATAATTGTTGATAAATACTGAATTTAATCTATTGTTATAGTGAATAATAATGTGGGAAAATGACTTCAGGTGCATATGGGGGCCCCGAGTGGCTGAGTGGTCTAAAGCACTCACCATTATGGATCACTGCCTTCTCACCTCTGCGTGGGTTTGAGTCTTGGTCTTGGCCAATACGGGCATATGAGATAGCTTACTGGTAGCTTCTTATGGGTCAGTGGTTCTTTCTGGGGTTTTCCCAGGTTCTTCCTCTTCCATTTATAATTGGCCGCTATGTATAGCCTATCTTGTGCTGAAAAAAGGCATTAAACCATATTACAAAAACATCAGGTGAGGAGGTAATTTATCTATTCATGTGGTCATCTGTATTTTAGTAATTATGCATCTATCTCTCTCTCTCTCATGACTAATAAATCTTAAGTGCATTAACTCATTTAGTCATCTTTAATCCTTCTCTTTTGCTGTTTGAGGTGAGTGTACCAAATTATGATGATCATCATTATTATGTTTGTCTCTTGGTGTGTTTTTTTCCCCCCACAATTTAAGGGGCAAAAGGGCCAAGGTTAGGGTCACAGTGACTGAAAAAAGGAAAACTATTTTTTGCCTGACTTGCATAACAGAGGCCTGGAGTAAAGTTTGTAAATTGCTAACATTTAAGATAGGAAAGATGCCTATTGATTTGTGGGGCAAAGGTAATGGAGGCGTGTAAAAGAAGTATGTTTTCTACAGAGTATTTTGCTTTGCAACACCAAGCTTTATGTGGATGGCTTACAGCTTGTATCAGAGACTAGGAAGACTACTTTTATTAGAGGGTCATGTGATAAAATGTTTGATACACAATTGCTTAAGTGCAGTACCACATGCCTTGACTAAACTTTATAAATGATTCACATCTGAGACATGAAAGACACTTATTGATTGATTTGAAATCAAAGGTAAACAATTTGGGTCAAGGACTAGAAATAAAATGGCTTCCACAAAATAACTAAAGTCCAATGGCGCAAAACTAGAACCAGATTTGTGGCTGGCTCACATTTTGAGATCAGAAAGGGACCAATCAGTCTTGGGGTTCTTAGATCAAAGATCATGGTCACTGAGACTGACGAAAATCCATTTCAACAAAATAAATTCAATGATGGTCCATTTAAACATTCATGGGACCCAGAGAAGGCAGTTTGTTTTTTAAACTATATGCCAGGGTACTTTGATTTCAAAGAGTTCATATTAAAAAGATAAGAAAATTCTAAATTACATCTGTGTGTGAGTACCGCACATTAACAATGCTTTTTTCGGGTTCCCAGGTATGTTTTACTGGAACAGCCCTAACTCCAATGTCTTTTATCTTGGCCAGATTTTGTAAATGGTTTGCCTGTAAATGAAGGAAGACCCTATTTATAAAACAAGACATATTTCATGTTGCTATTCAGTGTTGCTGAGTGACAGACATAGTGCACCAGTCAGTCAGGTATTATGACTGTTAGTGCCTTCTGACAAGTGGTTTACATGCATGAAAAAAAAGAATTTTCTATTTACTTCATGCATAATGTACCATTTACATTGCCTTGTTAATGCAAAAGATGTCCATCCATTCATTACACTCTTGTCTGGTTAATATCTCAAGAACCATCAGAGATATTTTCATGAAACTTGGCATACATTGGTATATAGGCAAGAGTTGTATCCCATGTAAGATTCGGTTTTGTCAGATGGTACTTTGAGAATTTTTCCCTCAAATTTGTAAAAATTGTAATTTTAATTTTTATATGAAAAGAGGGTGGGGTTTATTCAATAAACACTTGCTTAATTTCAGATCTATTTGAGAACATTCTTTGTTTTGCAGAGTGACCAACCTTCTTGGGTATCAACCACAAGATCTGCTAGGAAAGTCAGCATTTGATTTCTACCATCCTGAAGATCAGACGCATATGAAAGATACATTTGAGCAAGGTATGGGTGCTAGGCACAGCTGCAGTCAGCCAAAATATAAAACAAGTTTAATCTATTTGAACATATCATTTGGTGACAGTTTGTCTCAAATGCAAAACTAAATTGAAAGATACAGTTACTACAGTTTTGTTGTTCATTGCACCGATATTGGTTTAGGGGACTGTACAATTTTGTTTCATTTCTTTTAAAACTGTATTGTCTGAAATGTGATGGACACATTTACCTTTACAAGTACTTTTTTGCATTCAGCAGTGGTATTACCTTCTTTTCATGGACAGTTAATGATATTTGCATTAATCTTAGATTCTGTTGCTTTTTATAGTCATAAAGTTGGTAGATACTTTTAGTGACCAATATTCACACCCTTAAATGCTGTTCACAGTGACCTACATTTCTTAATCCACTGTCTATTTTACCTTGATGGTTGGATTATGCAGCAACATAGCAGGCTAGATAGATCATTTTGTTGAATTGTTGTCCATCCTTGAACTTAAATCCAAAATTGTATAGGTGAAAGGTAGTTCTGCTAAATGTTTTTCAGTATGATAATCTGCATGTTCCAGCAGATAACAGGCAGCTATGTTCAATATAATCAATTGAGTGTATGGTATATACCCTGATTGATTGGCCTGCAGACCTGACTCTTTGCATGGAGTACACAGATAAATGCAAGCATTGTTTTTGAAACCTTCTGAGACAGAAATTTTATCTCATAATCAAAAAACGTTGACAGGCAATAATTTTAAATAGAATAAAGTTAGAATTATCACTTTTTTTAAAACTTTAGTCCCTTTACTAAATTGAAAAAGTTTGATGACATAGGTTTGCCATAAGCATCATATCAGATGTTGAGGCTCTTGAGCTTCTTGCTCCAATTGTTTTGAGAATTTGTTTTATGAAATTATTTGTTACATAGTTCAACATTTTCTCCCTTATATTGCCAGTTTTGAAGCTGAAGGGTCAGGTGATGTCCATGATGTACAGATTTAGGGCATCAAATAGGGAATGGATATGGCTTCGAACCAGTGCTTTTAGTTTCCAGAACCCCTACACAGATGAAGTGGAATACATTGTTTGTACTAATACCTTGGCCAAGTAAGATATATTTTCAAATAGACATAATTGTTGTCATCATCATAATCAATATCACCATTGTCAATATCATTCAAGTTTTATTACCTTCACTAAATGCAATGACAGATGCATATATCAAAGATATGCTGCACAGTTTTTTTAAAAAATAATTTACTTAAGCACCACTATTTTTGCCTAATTTAATTTAATAAAATTTGAAGGACAGCAGGGATTGAAATTTTAATATTGTTTGAAGGACTGCAGGGATTGAAATTTTAATATTGTTTGAAGGACTACATGTATCTTAATCTTAAAATTGTTTAAAGGACTACAGGGATTGAAATTTTAATAATGTTTGAATGAAAACTGGAATGGAAATTTTTAATAATAATAATAACTACATGAATCAAAATTTTAATAATGTTTGAAGGACTATAGAGATTGAAATTTTAATATTACAATATTACTTGAAGGACAATATGGATTGAAATTTTAATAATGTTTGAAAAACCAATGGGATTTAAATTTGAATGGGATTTAAATTTTAATAATGCTTGAAGGACTGCAAGGATTACAATCAAATTTATTGGGATGCTTTGTATTGATGAAATTTTGGTCTGGTTTAATATTGAATCTTGTAAATCCAAATTTGACTGAGTTATGAAACTTGTTTGAATGAGACATTTGCTATGGTTTTATGAATTCTGTTTCCACCTAGTAACTTTTGAAGGCCTTTCTGAATTTAAAACTATGGGTTTATATTAAATGACCTAGGTCAAGTTTGATTTTGTTGCATTGTAATTCAGCAGAGTTTAAGTCCCTCTTATTTGGAATTATTGTCTTTGTATTTTTTTTTTCCAAAATAGAACTTCTGATAAACTGCAAAGATTGAAAAAAAATTTGGTATAGATGTTTATTTGAACAAGATCCATACAAAATTAGATTTTTACATAATTCATTAACCATGTGATTGATATACTATGTGCCTTAAACATTTGACATTATTTCTAAAGCTGAGATGTCTTTAAATAGATCAGGGTCATATGTGTTCATTAACATATTTCTGGTTGTAATCACAAGTAGGTGTAATTGGATGCCCAATATTTGACTTTGTTTTAAACATAATGGATTTTTATTTGATATTTTAAATGTGAAATCACCTTTACTACAAGCTAAATATGTTGCTGCCTATTTTCACTATGCTTGATGTCAAAATATTAACACTAAATATAGAGTGAAATTAAAATAAAAGTTGAAATTTGAAATATATGAAAATTCACTAATTTCATATAATTTAAATTTCAAGCCATATATGTAACTCTTTTGTAAATTTTTGTTACCAATAATCAAATTTCAGAGCAGTTCAGCAAGGTTCCTCCAACTCTGGTTCAAATCTCCCAGACCCAAGTGAGCAAAATGCTGAGCCTAATCATGCAACACTAAATTTTGCCCCACCAAGAGTAATGCCAACTCCAGACATGGGTATCCAGGCCACAGCTCAAGGCAAACCAGATTACCGGGATTCCTACCATCCAGAAATGTATTCTGGCCAGACTGGCTTTCCAAGGGGACAGTTGGGGAGACAAGATATGTATACTGGATACAGTGCTCAATCCCCTTTAAAGTACCCCACCAATAGTGTAGCCACTACATTGCCAATGTCACAGACAAGCATGGTTCAACAGAGACAAAGTCCTGCTCAGGCCAGCAGCTGGGGCTCAGCACAGGGACATTATGCTCAGAGTCAGGTTAGGATTTAAACAGATTTATACATCTGCTTTTCCAAAACCCAGATACAATTGGAACAATAAATATGTGCAATTTTATAGAGTTGGCCAATACACTGAGTTTATATAAGAATTAAAATGGCCTTGTTATGTGGACAGTCAACAGAGGAAGCAAAGCTTTCACTGTGTGTATGTATATATATATATATATATATATATATATATATATATATATATATATATATATATAAAGAATACAAATCATATGGCGAATAACAACCCTCTCAAGCGTACTGGATCCATCAAGGGATCACGTGTGTCAGGGATTAATTAAAATAGATGCAATAAACTGACTACGAACAGTACGAAACTAGTAACTAACTAGCCTAAGCGCTTTCGACTCTTAATGAGTCTTTTTCAAAGGCAAATACAAAACATAGTTACGACAAACAAATAAACACAACAACGTTGTGTTTGTAAACCTCTACATTTCTGTCTTCACATGTGCTAAAACTATAATTACAACCAGCTTGTATAGACTAGTTGCGGAAAATGAAAATGTATAATTCCCTAAAAGTCTACAAGCCAAAGCGACATCTATTTTTACTTTGTGTACATATGTAACGCAGATTATATCCCGGATATTTGATTCTATACCGGTTATTCTTATAGTAAAAATTGAAGGATAATAAGAAGATTTAGAAAATGTTAAATTCTACTATTGCATAGTTTTCATTTTCTAGTCTTCTTGGTTTAGACCGCTTGGTTTCAATGTTCTAAGGCGGCATATCCAGTATGATTCCTTTTCCTTCCTGGTTTCGGAACTCCAGCTGTGGTTGTTAGCAATAGCGATAAGTATTATATCACTGAAAGTGTGGCCAGGGGAGGAGAAGTGTTCTGCGACCGGGCTTCTGTACAGCTTTTTTGTCATCCAATCAGATCTATGAAGGTTTATCCTTTTGTGTAGCTTTTCAGTTTCTCCCACGTACTGAAGGCCACAGATCTTACATGTGATGAGATAAATCACATTCTCTGTTTTGCATGTTTTGTTTGGACCATGTATGTTTAGTTTTTCTTTAGTCACTGTGCTAGTGAATGTCTTGGTCTCTATCATATGTTGACAGGTTTTGCATCTTTTATCGCCACAGGGTCCAGATTGACTAGGTTGGTTTTGACTAGCGATTGTTGTTAGCTTGGCCCTGACTAGGATGTCCTTTAGGTTTTTTGGTCTCCGGTAAGCTACTACAGGTTTGTTCAGAAGTATTAGGTTTAATATGTCTGACGATTGCACGGTTGGCCAGTGGTTTGCGATGATTTTACCTACTTTGGGATTGTCTGGGTGATAGGTCAGAATAAATGGTATCCTATCAACCTTTTCTTTCTGTCCATATCTGAGTAGGTCATCACGGTTTGTTTGTTTGGCCCTTTGGATTGCCTCCGCAATCAGGTCTTTGTCGTAGCCTCGGTAAATTAAATGTTTAGCCAGCTCTTCAGACCTTTCTAGGAATCTTTCATCGTCGGAGCAAATTCTGCGTATCCTCAGTGCCTGGCTATATGGAATGTTCTTAATGCAGTGTTTTGGATGACAGCTGGTTGGGAGAAGATACTGGTGTTTGTCGGTTGGTTTCGAGTAGATGTCTGTGTGTAATTTGTTTTCCACCAGTCTGGTTGTTGTGTCTAGGAAAACATGGTTTGAGTTGGAAATTTCTGCCGTGAATTTTATTGAAGGATGGAAGTTGTTTGCCTTTGATATGAAGTCATCCAGACTTTCTCTTCCATACTGCCACTTCATTTCTATATCATCGATAAAGCGTACCCACTGGTATGGTGTACGCTCAACCGATGCTAAGAGCTTTCCCTCAAGTTTTCCCATGAAAATGTTAGCATATGAAGGGGCCATTTTAGTACCCATTGCAGTTCCATTGATTTGTGGGTAGTTTTCTTCATTAAATTCAAAGTTGTTGAGTTTTAGGACAAGCTCCAGGAGTTGGATTAAGAAGTGTGTGGGTGGATTGTTTACAGTTCTTGTTTCCCATGCTTCGCTACATGCCTGTAACCCTTCGTTGTGCGGTATGTTGGTGTACAAAGATGTGACGTCTAAGGAAGCAAGTAATGTATCTGGCAATAATGGTTCACTAGCTTTGCTTTTTATGAGATAATCTGTTGTGTCTTGAAGATATTATGTTATAAATGAAAATGGCATCAATCTGATGTCCAATATGGGCACCACTTTTGCCAGTTTGAAATCTTGTTATTGCCCAAGAATATGAGAACTCTGCACTGCAATGTTCAGCACCCCAAATTTTAAAAAAAAAGATGGGTCTTTTCTCTGGATCCTTGGATATATTTTCAGACTGGCATCAGTCTCTTCAAGATTCTCTCCACTTTTGGTTCATCTTTCCATTTATTCATCTTTTATTCACGCTTTCGTTTCAGGAACATACTCCCTAATTGTGTGAGGGTTTTTTTTCTATATGTCTGACCATGAATATTGCCATCTTGCATACATTTATTTCTAGAGAAAAAAATAAGTTTCACTAGTTCATTGAATATGTTATCAATACACACTTCCTGTAAACAGTAAATATTTGACAGTCTTGCTGTCTCCTTGCAAACATTTGGCAGGTATGGGGAAGTAAACAACTCTTTTATTATAATAAGTTGTCTTCATGTGTTGTATAGATTTTTCCGAGTTATCTTCTGATTAGCAGTGATTTAACATGTTATTTTATATTTAACAGGGAGGTGATTATGCAGGCACTGCACCAGGAGCTGTATACAGTCAAATTAGTCCCCCAGGGACTTCACCAAGTAAGAATTGTAAACTTCCAATTACCGTATATACTCAAATTAGTTGAATCAAACTGCAAACAAGAGAAGATCCTGATCTGCCAAAGCATAATTCAAACTGATGATCAGGGTCTATGTTGTTTGTTCTACTGATTACTCCTTACAGACTGCACAGGCATATATCTCATTATGTCACAGCAGATCTGGGTCTGTGCATTTTGCAGTTGGACTTGTCTTATAAATGAATGTAGATGGTATTGTTCATCTGAAATCTTTTACAAACTTTGTTTGATGTGTCACTTTAAGCTATTTGTTTTTCATGTTTTATTTTCTTTCCAAATGACTTATTTGACTTTGTTTCTGGTTTTACAGTAATCTCTAAATCTGCCATTGTCTCAACTTTCCATGTAACTTGTTTTACAATCTGTTTTCTTTTTTTACACCTTACTGCTTCAGATGATGGTGGATTTTACCTTTCTTATTGTATTTCTAGTTTTTGGAATAGTATTTTCCATATCTGAAATCCACCATGTCATTTGTTCCTTAGTTGTAGTCTGCTTTAAATTAGTCATATATTTATATTTTATGCAGCATCAATAAGTTGCATTTATAAGTTAAATCTATAACACAGTAGTGGCTATACTCAAGCAAGTTGTCATACTTGATTTGTGCTGTATGGTTTCTGTCATTCACTAAAGTTAAATTCAATGTTGACAGCTCCTGATTTTTCTATATCTTGTCAGTTTATCAACCAGTTGTTCTGAAATAACAGTTTCCAATACATTTCATGAACTTTAAATCTATATCATCTTATGCATGCACTGTTGACAAGTCTGTTTTTGGAAAATTAAAGTCACCTGTAGTAGTTATATGACTTAAAGATTCTTCTAATTTACTTGCACTTTTCAATAGGTCATTTAAACTTTCATGATTCTTCACTTTGATTATGTGCATTTGTAAATACATCCCATTAAGTTTCCGATTTTTCCTTACAGTTAATTTTAACCCATACACTTTCTATAAACTCACTTGAGATATTAACCTTGACTGATTTTAGTTATCATTTTACATTTACTATTTAAGCTTGACTGATTTTAGTTCTCATTTTGTGTTTACTAAAATTCCTCCTCCTACAGGAAAACTATCTGGGAAGATTTCATAACCGCTTATTTTTAACTCAGCTTTCTTTAAATTCACAATCAAGTTCTTTGTAAAAACGAAAATTTGTTATTATAATATCAGGCATTACCTTTTCATTACTCATATAATGCAGTTTAAATTTTAATTGTACAATTTCATAAGGCTCTCCATATTTGTAAAGATGCATTTTAATTCATCTGACTTGCATTCCTTTAGAATCAGAGTCATTTTTAAAATCTTTTCAGCAGATACAGCAGAATGTTGAATACTGATTTGCAGTGTTATTTACAATATTACTATTTTATTTACCTTCCCATGCACATCCTTACTGTTTATAAGACCACAAACCATGAACTTAAATTTTGTCAATATTTCATTTTCATTCTTTTTGGCTGCTTGCAGTTTCTCTTTGTAAGGTACTTCTAGATCTGTACTTATACCATTTGTTTTCCCATCACTGGATTTCAGATTTCAGTCGGGATGGTTTTGCATGAAAAATCTATTTGTTTCATTGCCAGGAATTATTACTTTCATCAGTCTTGACCTAGCTACCTCATTGTTTTCACCATTAGTTTCATCAGGTTTACCTGTCCTTGTAACATTTCTCACAAGGGGCAGCTGCATCATTGTGTCCAGAGGAAAGATACTTAGCACCCATTTTCCTTGGCATGATATAGCCTTAATCTTCTAAAAGTGCTTTCAATGCCATCAAAAACAAAATCATCTTGTCAGATATTTCTGTATTGCCATTAATTGACAGATACTTGATGTATCACAAAGTATTTATAAAAATAACGTCTTTTTATTCACTGATAATCGACTGTATCACAATAAATTTATGAAAATACCATGGGTTTTTTTATTATGCATGTAACTGCTTAATCTGTTATGTCAGGGATATTTCACTGTACTGTGCTATATCACTTCCCATTTATAGTCATAATAATTGACTTGTAGCCCCCAGCACATCTAATACATGCTTCTTGTCATCAATACACAAGAAAGAGAACAGTCACAAGACTGTTCAGAGACAATTTACTATTATATATGAACATGTTTAAGCAAAAATTGCATGATTTTGCTAATGATTTTTCTTTTGGCACTTTAAATAAAATAATTGTATCTTCCTTACAGCATTATCTGTTTCATTCTTTGTTGCCAGATTGCATTAAGGTCTCGTTTCTGTAGTAGCAGCTTTTTGATCATCTCAGAGTAATTTCTCAAACTTTCATTGAAAAGCAATTTTTATCTCTCCAATCTTCCACTTCAGGCAATAATGCAGGGATGTGGCAGCCATCATCATGGCAACAGGGTGGTGCAAATGATGGTAACCCAGGGCAGCAAGGTCAGGCAGGCCCACAGCAAAGTCAGCCTGGGCAGCAACCAGAGGAATTCAGTGATATGTTCCGTATGCTTGATCAGCAAGGGCAAGAGTTCAGTGACTTATCAGGAATGTTCACAACATTTACTGATTAGAATTGTTAATTGGCCTTGTAGTGGCCACAGTTTGTGCTTTATATTTCATGTGTAACAAAAGTGACTTTTCAGTCAGTAGGTGACATTATCCAGTCTCGAGCATCAGCATGACGTGGATTACATTTCAGACGTTATGGATTGCTTTCAGTCCCAGCATTCAAGTTCACCAGGGGAATTTTAAAGGATAGTTCCAAAGTTGGTTCCTTTTGTTTTTCTTGTTTGCCCAATTGCTTTTCTGAGACTTGCTGCTAAACACTCACAAATAGCATTTCTTAAAACTACAATTAAATTCTATAAACTGTTGGAGTTATGTGCAATCTGTTAAGTTATTAGATGTAGTCTGTGCGTCATCCATTGGGTGGGACCTGGGCACACAGGCTAACTGGCATTTTGTAACATAATTATTAATGAATTACTAAGTTTAGAAGATGTTAGTAATTGATGTCAGTTGATATGCTGGAACTATTAAATCATTGGTTGGAAATCTAGATCACATCAAGTAGTCGGAGGATGGGAGAGATCTAAGGAGTAAATATTTTAATTCTCTCCTGGATGTGCGAGACAGGAAAAGATCATATATTAATAAATGGGACCAACACATAATGGATGTACTTAACCTATAAATGACTGATTATGTTGGAACATTCACATACACACATTAGGTAAACATATTTTTATACATATACAAAACTTGTAGAGCTTGCAGCCTTCAATTAAATTTTTTTTTTGTATATTTAATGTAAATGTCCTGATGGAAATTTGTGCAGACATTTACTTTACTAATGCATTTCATTTGATAAATTCTGCCACAGTAGTTCTGATGTATTCATTTTTATGATATTTATCGGATCCTTTTTGTCATCAGTGATTGAAGAGTTGGGTAGAAGGTGAAACAATCTGATTATCATTGTTAGGAAGCAGATCATATTCAAAGCAAACGTTGTGGTTGTCTTCCCCATTTAATGGGGAGTATATTAGTTCATACTCATGAGGGATCCCAAAAGAATATACGCATTTTCATATTGCAGAGAAAAGGTGTACAGTTGACATGGAAGTTTACTCTTATATTACACAGTATTTAGCTTTTTGTTGTAGATTTTAAAAATATTTTTTTCAGATTGTTTATTGTTATTTACTAATAACTGACTATTTAGGTCTTGCAGTTAATTACTTTCCACTACTATATCTTGAATATTCATTTGATGTTATGTACACATTAAAAGTTTTGAAGTAGAGCTTGTTTTTAACTTCGATAAACGTGCACAAATACAGTCTGTTAATAATGTTGACCTTTTGTCACTGCTATGACAAATAAAGGCATGACAGCAATCATGATGTCCATTCATCTATTCAGTGTCTGTGTCTGATCCTTTTTTTTTATCTTTAAGTGCAATAGCCTGCTTTCATTAAGGGGTTATCATTAAATTTTGCTCTCAAATACATCTGGGGGTTGGAGGGAGTGAACATCCCCTAGAGATTAACAGCCAAAGATGTTGAATTTTAAGTCCATGAGGAAAATTGGTAAAGATGTTTACATTGGGATGTATATGAGATATGTACTGGTGGATACAACTTAATATATCATTGACTGTAGAATGGCATTAGAATTGTAACCAGGTTCCTTGGTACATCTGGATGGAGGATGGATCCAGGCATCAGGTCAGGATCACAGGATGAATTGTTGCTTGGTTTTGTTCCTTTAGTACAAGTCATTGCAAGCTCTACTGTTTGTGTGCATGTATTGTTAAATTTAATTGCAGCAGAATGGAATGGTTAAAAAATTAGTAGTTGAAAAAGGGGGTTGGGGTGGCTACAGCAACAACATTGCAGGAAAGATGATATACTTATCAAGTTTTCATATATTACTGGAAAAAATAAGAGGAAAATGATTAAAAGTAGACTTTTATATTTTTTAATTTATTTCTTCTGAAGATTAAATGTGCTTGCCATAATGCACATTTGACTCTGTTACCAATTTCATTATACACAGTAACTAATGTTCATCATATAGTTACCAAACTTTGTGGATGGTTTGCACTTATAGTACAAAAAAAAAACCTTCTAAATTTCAGGCTCAAATGTCATGGTCACTGTGACTGAAACAAAAATGGTTTCTGTCCAATAAGTCTAGTTTTCCATCAACTTTAGTCATCCGACTTTGCAAATGCCTTGCAGTTGGATAGACAAAAATCATGGGGTTTGTGGTTAAAAAAAAAGACAAATGTCACTGAACTAACTGAAAGAAGAAAAATGGTTTCAGTTACAAGATTTTTTTTGGGATGGCTTGTATTTGCAGTAAGGGAGAAGTCTGTTGATTTTGGAATACTTGGACCAAACAATATGGCTGATTTTCACTTGGGGTAAAGAAAAAGGCAAGGGAAGGAGGCAATTCAAAATTTCAAAAGTCAGGTTACTGTCTGAAAAAAGAAAAAGGTATTTCTGCACAACAATTTAATTTATTAATGAATGACTATTCAAGATTAGGCTTGATTTCTTTTCATCATAGTCATTCAGAGTGATAGATCTTTTCATTCATTTAGTTGTGCTTGCTTCAATTGAGTCTGATAAAAATATTTAATTCCTAAAAACGATTAAGTTAGATTCATGTATGGGGGAAAAAAAATCTTTCAGAGAATAGTTTAATTTTTTAAGAGAGAGAAAAGATGTTTTATTTACTCTTGTAATGATATATTTTTCATCAAAAATCATTAGTACCTTTTTTTAAGTTTCTTGATTAACATGATTTTAAGATTGTGTAATTACAGTTAAGACGTTTTTGACATTCATTGATTTTGTGTTGGGTTTTTTATTTTCTTTTTTTAAATAATGATTTTATATTGCCATGTATACCATTTATTCATTTTAGTAATATTGTTAGGTGTATACATATAAATTTTAGCATGTTTTTCAATCATGTGCCATTGTTTGATTGATGTTTTAAATTTTTTAATGTGTAGTGAAATACGCAAACTCATAGGCCTAGTGTGCTTATGGTATAGTCGTCTTTGCATCATCAATCCATTTGTTCTTAATAGTAATTTTCAGCTTCTTTTCAAACTCTCATCACATGATTTAACCAAAATTTCAAAGAAAAAATCCTGGCATGAATATACTTAAAATTTGTTACAACATTTCTGATACACCATCAAACATGGGCCCAATATCCAACATTCTAAGTATCATGGCATATTGTTAATTTGTGCAGGATAAAGTGTTTTGCCCTAAGTAAAATTTTCTTTTAAACCCCTTTTCCATGCTAATAAATTTATTTGCAGAGAATTGTTCCTTAAAATTTGACCACATTTGTAATTATTGAATATTTTTGAAGCAAGTTTGGTTACAAAGAGTATGAAAGTTACTAGCATTGCCATATCCAAGTGAATGACACACTTGTTGTTTATATGTTATCACATGTTTTTGGGCATCGATTTAAAACTTTTCACATATTAAGTACCATTACACACAATTTATTTGAATTGTATTTGTTTGTATTTTGTAGCTTTCAATAAATAAGAAAATAACTGAATATTGCTCCTGAAACACTTCCAGATTTAAGTACTAAAGTAAGGAAACCCACAACCATAAAAAGAAATCCTGACAAATATGGTTGTCATTTCAGGCTGATATAATTATGGGACTTAAACTTCCAAACTTTCTGGTTATGTTTCATTGCCTCAACTACCTAGCCACATCAGCTCCATTGAGTATTTGTTTTCAAGGGGTCCCCAACAAGTCCAAGGGAATGTGGAATCCATGCTAACTGCTCAGAATAATTCCTCATGTAATGCAAGTAAGCTATGAAAAACTTGTTATGATATATTGCCAAGTATCCAGAGGCTGGGAGATATGCAGGGAACATCACTAGTTGTATAAATGATATCTGTTATATGCTATGAAAGTGACTTTATATGCAAGTGGTATGGAAAAGAAGATAAATCACATCAACATTAATAGACATTGTAGCAGCTATATGCTTCAAGCTTCCAGTTGACATGAGAAGTTACATTCACAAGAATGCATTTCAACTACCCAGGTGAGCAATATCAAACCCATGTAGGCCACTAGTTTATATTTAAGTATTGTTTATTGAAGAAATATAAGATATTTTTTAAAAAATCTGAAATGCTCAAATTTCTCAATCAAATATTTAAATTATTGATTCAAAGGATTTTACTTTAAAATTCACCTAATTGCATAGTCTGTGTGATATACAAGTACATATATGTGTGTTTTGTATTGGGTTTGTTGTAAGCTTATTTGAAGTTCTTGTATTTAACTGTTGACATGATCATGTAGCATAAAATGCAAGGTTTAGAAGAATTTATTCATAAAAATATGGTCGTGTTTTCAAAACAAATGGAAAGGATAGTTCCAGTGAATATGATAGGAGACCTATATAGAAGACAATTTTAGAAGTTGTGCAATCTTTCATTTTATAATGTTACATGTCTAACTGTCCAAAAGTTTAGACATTTATATGTTGGTAAGGTCACTTATGATGTACAAGATTTAATGACACATTAGAACAAATGTGGCAATACAATGCCAGAGATCACTTATGAACCCACATCCAGTTTTGGAGGGATTTTTTTGTCCCAGGTTTTTTAGTCTACATGGATACAGTGACCTAAATATTTGCCACATTTGTTAGAAAATCGGGTTACAGAAACCTGTTTTGTGCCAAAAAAAAAAAACAAGCAAATTATTCCTTTTGGGAACTTTATTGATGGCAATGTTTTCTTGCCTGTGTGGATGGAACATCATCACATTTTTAATTTCATGGCTTAGGAATATTTTGTTTTTTATAGATATGCCACCAAAGTAAAAACAAATATTGAAAAGTATGTACGGATGCTATAATGATAAAACTGTTGAAAAAATGTTTCTTTAAATATGGATCTCACGCTGTTAACATTGCAGAAACATAAAATTATTAAATTTAAATTTATTTCCACTGAAAAATACTTACATTTGCAGGTTTTCCTCCTTTTTCTTCTCCCATAAATAAAAAAGGAAGAAAATTAGGTTAGTTAAACCCCACCTACAAATTACTTCTGATGTCAGAGTTGAGTATGTTGGGATGGGATTTAGAATGTAAGAAGCTGATTACATGTGCAGAATGTTTTATGCAAGGTTCTCAGTCCTTGAAAATCTTGTAGATTTTAGAATTAAGCTTGTCTGTATCAGTGATGAGTAATGTAATCATGTCTGTTTTTAAAATAATATTTCCCTATAGTTTTATGGGAAATATCTTGAATGAAAATTTAAAATGCTTAAAAAACTACTTTTGACAAGATTATTACAGATGTTTGATATGTTGTCATTCTCACCTGTTTCTTTTTATTTCTACACATGTATTATTTTGTGGAGCCCAAATGGAAATTCAATGTAGGTCTTATCATGTGATAGTTTTGGGAATGTTTCTTTTGCTTTCAGGTTACTTTCTAGAATATACACATTTCCAGTTTTTTAAAATCTTTTTCAGCTAAATTTTATTGTCTGAACCAGGGAGATGTTGCAGTTTACATCATTCACAATGTCTTTAAATGTAATTTATTTGGTGGTGTTTATATTAGAACTAGTACTAACTCTTACAAAGAGAGAAGATTGCTGTGATCTTCATTGCTTAGTATTATGAAGTCAAGACCATATATTCTTTGATTTTCTCACAGTTTTGACTATTGGGTCAAGGTCACATGTTTCTCAGCAGTGCTTTGATTATGGATTATACTTGTAGCCCTTGGTCTTCTAGTTTGATAAAATCATCACAGTTTTGTAGGACACACAGGAAGATCCCATTGGCTGGTGAACCAAACATATCAAGGTAATGTGACATTTTTGGAATATAAGCGTAATGTATATTTCAGG
This sequence comes from Potamilus streckersoni, assembly GCA_016746295.1. Classification (NCBI taxonomy): domain Eukaryota; kingdom Metazoa; phylum Mollusca; class Bivalvia; order Unionida; family Unionidae; genus Potamilus; species Potamilus streckersoni. Next base: position 930,610 of record JAEAOA010002332.1, on the reverse strand, counting down.
GAAAAGGATAAATTTTAAATGTTTTCACTTTAATGTTTAACTTGTACCATTCATGTGTCATCTTGCCCTTGGTTTTACATGTGATAGTATATATAATATATATTCATTTATAGTAAAAGGAATTGGGTGTAATGTACATTTCAGAGAGAGGACTTTTAATCTGGAGACATAGTTTTTTAATTGATTTTACAGTTATTAGTACAGTACCATCATGTTCACGATCTGACTATATTAGCAACAGACAATGTATGTATATTTCTCATTATACATACATGTATCCTATCTTGCAACCCTTTGGAGTTCTTTTGGCTCGAATTTGTAAATTATTTCTTGTTTTCTGATTCAGATATTCTTCACAATTTACTTTTGTATCTGATCCAACACCTAGAACAAACTCTGAACTATTCACATTGTTGTAAAGTTGTATTTAGCATCTTCAGAGGATTTATTTAGTACATGTCAGTTTATCCAGCATTTCACCACACCTGCTACATCCAGAATATCATAAAGAAGTTGTGTCATATACCTAAACCGCATTTTTGTGACTTGCTTTCTGGAAATTCTTTTCAACACTGCTAAATGTGTCTGGACCTAATGTCAATATCTATTTACCAAGTGGCACCAGCATTGCATTATACTTGTATTGTGCACTAAAATCTGAGTCTCTGTGACATTTCTGTTAGGTTTTATTCAGTGTTGTGTACAAATAGTGAAGAAGCAGGTTATCTCCTAAACTTCTTTTCCCTGACAGCTCTAGTTCAAGAAAACCTAACCACTGTTGACTTAAATTTTGATTATACCATAGATGGCCAAAATGAGAGAGGATCTTACATGAGAGAGCATTTCATATAAAATGGGTCAAATAATTTGTATCTTTTGCTAGCCTTGGAAAGCAAATGATTGTAATTATTGGACGAGTTCCATAAATTTAATGTGAAATGAGCACTGAAGTGAGATTCATTTGTTGTATAATGAAATACTGATTTTACTTACCCGCAGTGTAGTAAAATGACCTGGAAATACATTTGGATACCTTTGGTCAATATGTCGTTCATTAGAATCATTTTATGATGTCACAAGGTATTATTATACATGTAAGTGTAAAAATTATTATCTGTATATATAAACATTATCATATGAATAAGGGTCTTTTTGCATAGTTAGGGCTGTTCCATTAAAACATACATAGGACCCAGGAAAGGCACTTTTAAAGTGGGGTACTCACCCATAGATGCAATTTTAAATTTTCTTATTTTAATATGGACTGTTTGAAGTCAAAGTACCCTGGCTTATATTTTTTAAAATCTGCCCTTCCTGTGTCCCATGTATGTCTAAATTGGAACAGTCCTTAAATAAGAAGTTCTTCCAAGACAGTTTTTAAATAATTAACAAAGTAGCTGTTTCTAGCGTTGAGTAAGTTGTGAAGGACTTGGAAAGTCCACATATGTATTATTTTCAGTTCGCATAGCAATCAGTGATTGATTTAATTCAGAGAAGATCAATGCCACCATATTAAATTTGACTTGGATTATGGTCCTTAATTGACACATGCATAATATTATTGTCCTTGATGAAATTTTAGTAACTTTTGTACAAAAAACTTTTGAAATGTATACATTTTGTTATTGTAGTGAAAATATATTCAAGCAAAAGCAGATCATTTTAGATATTTATATCACAAAGATTGTCTTTGAATGCTGCAATTTAAAAAAATTGACAGCTGAACTTTTCTATGTCTGCAAATATAACAAGTTATTGAGATTGTAATATACTCCTGCATGTATCATTTTTCTCATCCATTTCAAGAAAGGTTAAATTTTGAATCATTTTGTTTATCTTTGTCTACACATAAAAAAGTATCCAAATTATATTTGTACTAAAATATGAGTAATATGATATTTGTAATGTAAATGCATGTAATTGAAATGTCATTAAAAATCTTTAGAAACAATTATGTGCATTTGTTGCTTTTAACTAGGGGCTATATTCATCCCATAAGGATTGGAATACTGTAAATTGTTCATTTTTCTTGGGGCACCGTTTTTATGGTTTTCAGAGGTAAGCTACACCACAAATTTAAGGTCTCTATGAAATATAAACCAAGCTGTTAATAAACACTAGAGGTATGTGGTATTACAAGTATGACATGATATTTTTATCTAATGGTACATATCACAGTACTATTCAATGTACCAGTACTTTGGTAGTTTCCATCAGCAAGGAATGTACGGAAATTCCAGCATAATCTTGTTACAGATTTAATGATAGTAACTGGATGTTTTTAATGTACATGACAAAATAAATAAAACATTATTTTTCTTTGAACCAAACAGTTGTATTTGTCATAAATCAATTCCGAACATTACTATAAACTGCCACACTGCAGACATTGTAGCGATATGACTGAAAAATTGTTAAAGCTTCATTAAAAATCATAATCACATAACATCAAAAATGCTGTATAAAAAGAACCACTCATTTACAAACCCCAAGATGTTTTTCATTGCCTGTTTGTTTGATCTGAAAGTAATGAAAAACCAAGAAATCAAACCAAAAGTTGACTAAAGGATACACTTTTTCTTAAACTCGTCACTTTTGTTATTCACTTTGACAACATTTTTCAAGCCATTTGTAAAATAAAACAGTTTTATATAACTGGTGAGGTTTGAGTTTTGATGCACAACGTGATCTGTATATAACATATTTTGAGAGCAAAATCTTGAGAGTTGAAAAAATTATCAATGTTTTTATTTTGTAATTTTAAAATCTGGATTTTAAGTTTGGATCCATTCAACAAAAAATTTCCCCATATGATCAGTACCTGAATAGTCCTAAAATAAGTTCATTATTTTTTCTTTTCCCTTCTTATAGAATGTGCATTTATCTTTGCTGATTTGTGGCAATATTTCTATGTAGAAATCTAAAATTGAAAAAAGCTGATCAGTATTTTGTATTTTTTTAGCAAAAACAAAAGGGTTGGTCCATTTATTACACCAGTTGCATACCCTAGCTGCTTGGACAAAGTTGCATATTTACCATTTAGCTTCTGTATCTTGGTTATTATTAGATATGTATAAATAAATTTATTCTTTGCTCTTTCACTAATGAGCCAAGTTTTGTTGAGTATTACATGGAAAGTATTTCCACTTTCAAATAACTTTTAACTTTTCACTTCACTTATATTTTTGAGATAAGAGCACAGTACTGTATAAAGTTATTAGCTTGTATTGTATTATTTCATCAGAACTTAATAGAGATCCTTGTGCATCAAAAGGATGTTTAATAAGTAAAACTGTTTGTTCTTCGCCTTGTGTATGGTTTAAAATTGTATATATTTACTAAATTAATATCTTTAGTCACACATTTCTAAATGCCAAATGATATTTTTAATTGTTTTTGAGATTTCTTTCAGTTTGATGCTTTCCTAATTTTAATAACAGTATATCTCCAGGTTTTCCAGATATCAGTTCAGAAAGCAGTTTTTGCCAGAAACCATCTTCATTCTGTACAAGGGGCCTAATTCAGGAAAAATCGTACATAACACATTAATTTTTCCAACAAGGGACAAATTTCTTTAGCTCCACCAGTAGACAAATAAGTTCAACCATATCCTCCTGATTCAAAAAGAAATCTACTCTCAGTAATTTAAAACTGGCAACTCACCAGTTAGATTTAATATAAATTTTGGGCACATGGGGGAGGGGCATATTTTTTATTATAAAGTATTTTTATTTCCAGTAAAAAAAGCTTCTGATTTAAAATCATTGCAGTGCAGGCTAATTCCAAGGCAAAGTTGTTTAAAATCTGCATGGTTGTTTTCAAGGACAAAGGAGATTCATCTCATAATTAATAGTGTCATCAGCATACAACCCTAATTTGAACTACATTCTTTATGGAAAATGCTTGTAATATCTATTCATTTTTTTAGTTCTATAACAAGAAGTTCAATTCCTATTATAAATCAGTAGGATGCTAAAGGGTCTCCTGGTGACAGCCTCTCTCCAAATTAAAAATAGGGATAAGTGACTATTATTAATGACACTATAGTTTTATTTATTGCAAAATAATATCAACCACTGACAAATAGATTCCCGAAAATTAAAAAAAGTCCCATTCAACTGAGTCGAAAGTTTTTTGAAGTCCATCATTAAGACAAGATCAGATTCATTTTTCCGACAAGATACTGCATCAGGTTGTACAAAATTTCACCAATGCATCTCCCTTTCATAAAACCCTTTTGACTGTTGCTAAAGGGAGGATTTTTTTTACCCTAGAAGCAACAAATGATGCTGAAACAATCTTGTAATCTACATAAAATGGTGAAATTAGTCTCCAGTTTTTTTTAATGAATTTTCTGGGTTTTTTTGTTCATTTGGAATACAAGTAATGATTCCCTGAAATTATGAAAAATGTTGCATGTCCAGCATTTAATGACCTAAGAAGAAAGCCGCCAAAATCTTTCCAAATAGATTGGTAGAATTCAACAGTAAATCCATCGGACCAGGGCTAGTTTCATTTTCAATATGTTCAGTGTTAAACCACATTCCTCAATAGTTAGCTCACCTTCACATGAGCATCTCTCTCTCTCTCTCTCTCTCTCTCTCTCTCTCTCTCTCTCTCTCTCTCTCTCTCTCTCTCTCTCTCTCTCTCTCTCTCTCTCATATGATTACAACTTTGTAAATTATTGTTTTTGCAGTTTAACAGTTTTTCATCAAAATCATCATGCTGCAAGTCTGCGGCATGATGCCCAAGTGTTAGACATCACCATAAACTGCCATAGTCACATCACATCACTTCATTAAAATCACTGGTGATTTAACATCTCTTTTTAACCTGTAACCCTTGTTCCCTTTTCCACAAGTAACTCTTTTAATGTTTTGTTTGTGTAATTTATTATTAAGGTTATGGAAAAATTGGTAATTTTAGTATTATTGACGAGTGGTCTTTTTAATAGGCAGAAATAATAGATGCATCAATACAATTTTATATCATATACTCAGTGATATAATTTTAAAAAATCCAGTTTACTGTGTTTCGTGGGGTTTGCCTGTTGTAAGATAAATGTTATACTCAAAGCCCTCCATGGATATACTAATTCAAGTCGATTCTTAATGTCCTGTACTGTTTGCTTGAACCATGAAGTGACCATGGATACACTAATTCAAGTAAATTCTTAATGTTCTGTATTGTTGCTTGGGCCATGAAGTGACCATGGATGCACAAATTCAAGTCAATTCTTAATGTCCTGTACTGTTGCTTGGGCCATGATGTGACCATGGATACACTAATTCCAGTCGATTCCTACTGTCCATTACTGTTGCTTGGGCCATGAAGTGACCATGGATACACTAATTCAAGTCGATTCTTAATGTCCTGTACTGTTGGTTGGGCCATGTAGTGACCATGGATACACTAATTCAAGTCTATTCTTAATGTCCTGTACTGTTGGTTTGGCCATGAAGTGACCATGGATACACTAATTCAAGTCAATTCTTAATGTCCTGTACTGTTGGTTGGGCCATGAAGTGACCATGGATGCACAAATTCAAGTCAATTCTTAATGTCCTGTACTGTTGCTTGGGCCATGAAGTGACCATGGATACACTAATTCTGTTGCTTGGGCCATGAAGTGACCATGGATACACTAATTCAAGTCGATTCTTAATGTCCTGTACTGTTGCTTGGACCATGTAGTGACCATGGATACACTAATTCAAGTCAATTCTTAATGTCCTGTACTGTTGGTTGGACCATGTAGTGACCATGTATACACTAGTTCAAGACGATTCTTAATGCCCTGTACTGTTGCTTGGGACATAAAGTGATTATTATGAAGGGTATTATAAAAATCAAGCTCCATATCCTGAACAGTCACCACACTTAGTAATGGGGGAATTATCAAAATTTATAATATCCTCTTTTAAGTTCTTATGGCTGTATAGATTCACTAACACAAGTCTCAGTCCATTAACTAATAAATCTAGAAGAAGGTATCTGCCCCAAATATCATATCTCCAAATTATTTCTAAACACGATAGTAACACTTGCACTAATGGCAGATATATGTTTTAAAAAACCACTTGTAATCCCATTCGGCCTCTCAGTATTTTTTAAATACTATGCATGTAGTCATATAATGGATGAATTATAAATATATAAAAAAAAACAGAACAGAAAATGCTATCCCTGGATTCTATAGAAGAATGCGTCATAATAGTAGGCAAAATTCTTTGTAATAAAAATTCTATATACCTTGATTTCTTTAATAGGAATCCTGAACGAATTTGCACATATATGAGAATTAATTACTAGGTCATCTAGCAAGTGTGTCTGCTACACACAAGTTCATATAATACCGATTCAGTGCCATCATTTTTGGTGATGCGTGCTTAATCGTAATGGGTTATGGGCTGGTGTGTGCAGGCAGGCAATGGGTGCCACTCGCGGACCTGGGTTCGAAACTCCGTAGAGTACGAATTATAATTCTCTAACCTGTATCATAGTTTTAAATTATTAAATTCTGCCTATTATTATCATGCATTTTTCTATAGAAACCAGGGATAAGACTTTCTGTTCTGTTTCGTGTATATATATATATATATATATATATATATATATATATATATATATATATATATATATATATATATATATAAGAAAAATAGGCTCGCGGAATTATCAAGATCACACACACACACACATCACAGTACATATCGCATAATGTCAGCAGGGTAAGCAACATTCTATCTTTGAATATATAAATCCCAAGGCAAGTACACACATACCTACCGTTACAATGAACAATATTCAATTTCAAGGTTTTCATCCAGCTCAAATTCGTTTTCTCTCTCATCCAGGTTTCTGAGTATTTTTACACTTATGCATGAGATGGGAGGGGGAACGGAAAGCAGAGGATTGGGATGAAATTGTGTACTATATTAAATTCATTTAGAATATAAGGATTCTTAATAATTTTTATCGTTACTTTCATACGTGACTAGTGATTAATGTGTGGACAGAACACAGTTGTAAAGAGGCAGTTGCAAGAATGTATTATACAGGTGGTACAATGCAAGGATTTTTTTTTTAATCTTAACATAAATGTCAGAAGTAGCCGAAACTCTAGATACCGCTGACACATGAAAGTGCAGCTTTTAAAAAAAAATGTAGCAACGCTTATGATGTATGTTTATTTTGTTGGCCTTTATCCATAATTATTTGTTACACATATCTAAATTGTAAGATTGTCTTTGATCAGTAATTGAGTTTAATGCCTACCTGACAAAGCTCTTATTGATGCGTAAACAATATAATTGTCACGTTTGTAAAGCCCTAGCTATAAAGCTGTACATGGACATCACCTCACATCCAGCAGTCCGCTTGACTTTGAGACACCCAATCTGGTTTGGTCCGCTTTCGGAGGATATGTCAGCTATTTCGGCACAGAGCGTTAGTGGTTTTCAACATACGTAAACCACTCCCTGTTAGATGAGCCATCTGTCTGCCCTCTTGTCTTCAACCTTCCACATCATCTCTGGACCACACTAAACCGCTTTCAGAAAGGACAGGGTCGTTGTGCAATCAACCTTGTCCAATGGGCTAGGCAACTAACTCTTCTTGTTGCTGTGAAGCTCTTCAGACCATTGTGATCAACTGTCCACTGACAAAATTCCCCAGTGGACGGCAAGCACTGTTGCTAATTATGACGTTGTTAAATGGCTCAGCACGCACTGCACACGATAGTATATGTTTTTGAGGACTCAATTTTGGTTGTTTTTCAGTTAATATTTCAGAGGATTCATTTCTTTAAATTATTCACTGAAATTTCAAGGTGTCCATCTGAATTCATTCAAAGACGTTTGGGATTATATCCCCATGATACATGAAGACTGTTCGCACATTAAAACATTCGAGGCTACTGATATATCAAGTTCAATATGAAATTTATTTTGATCAAGACTGGAATTCATTTGAAAAGAAAGACAAATGCAGTTGCAGAAAGAGATAGTTGCAGAAAGAAGAGAGAGAGAGAGAGAGAGAGAGAGAGAGAGAGAGAGAGAGAGAGAGAGAGAGAGAGAGAGAGAGAGAGAGAGAGAGAGAGAGAGAGAGAAGACAAATGCAGTTGCAGAAAGAGATAGTTGCAGAAAGAAGAGAGAGAGAGAGAGAGAGAGAGAGAGAGAGAGAGAGAGAGAGAGAGAGAGAGAGAGAGAGAGAGAGAGAGAGAGAGAGAGAGAGATGAAAATGGAATGTGTGTGCGCGGTTTGCGTCTTTGTATTTATCGTACCTGTAATAATTTTTCAGTCATACCGCTACGATGTCTGCAGCATGGCAGTATAGAGTGATGTCTAGCACAGGGGCATCATACTGCTGTCCCACTAAGTCACATTATCCTAACATCAGGCCAACCAGTTCCAACACTAGCCTTTTAATGCTGAGCAACTAGCAAGGCAGCTGTTAGTACCATTTTTGTCTTTGATATGACTTGGCCGGGTTCGAACCAACAACCTCCTTCATGTGGGACGGACGCTTAAGCCACTGGTCCACTTGAGAGGTTGATGGGCAAATGGAAATAAAAAAGAAGAGATGGAAATACAGAGAGAAAAAGAAAACGGGTAAATGCAATTTAGATTAAAAAATTAGAACTGAAAAGTGAAAATCAATCCCTCCACTTATATACGAACTCATATTTTGATGTCATCAGAAATAATCGGTTAGAACCAATGTTTAGAGAAGAGGATATAGATCAATATGGTCAAGAAAGCATTGGAATATATTTTTACAAAGTGTACATATGAGCAAAGCTAATAAAATCAACACTTAGCGGGGTGTAAGTACAGATAATAATTGTCCTGAAACACCTCATATCAGGGCATATTTTATTTGATCACGAGGTGCAAGAAGAAAAATGCGATGAAATACCTGTCTTTGTTATTCATTTTCTAATGCACTAATCAAATTAATTAAAACATAGTACTAGCACATACGGTTTTAGCGCAATTACATCTGATGCACATGAATTCAATATAGAAAATCATGTAGGCAATTTAAAATCATTCCATTGCAATGTCGGGTGCTATTTTTTTTAACTACACGATCTCTTTCCAAAATGATGATTATTTTACTTTTTTTCCCATACTTTTGAAGAAAAATATTTTTTTATATAAAAGATTAAACGATGAACGATAATACACTTTGAATTGCATAATCCATATACATATCGAGTTCGAACATAAGACGAAGCCCTAACTTGCTAATTCAGCAAATATTTATCATCTGTTTGAATTTTGCAGGTAAAGGTTCTCATTTTTTATATAGTTTAGATTTTGAATTTTTAACAAACTTTAATCTGGTTCCATGGACATCTTGCCATGATAGGTTCCTTCCTCTTTGCCTCTTCACATGCTGCTTATCCTGGTAGTGAAGCAGTTCTTATAAATTGTCCCAGTTCTCTTTCTACAGCTGCCTTGGACCATAATAATCTAGTCGTTTTATTTTTTGCTTTCACGCTTGACTTGCGGTTTTTACCTATTTAAAAAAAATCACATTTTACTTTCCGATCTTACATTCCCCAAACATTAATACCATTTTAAACAGGAATTGTCCAACTGTTTACCATGTAAGGCCTGTTCCATTAAAACATACACTGGACCCAAGGAAGGCACCTTTAAAGTGGTTAGTCAGCCAAAGATACACTTCAAAATTTTCTTATTATTTCGTTATAAGCTCTGTGAAATCAAAGTGCCCTGGCATATAGTTTTTAAAAAAAAACAACTGCCTTTTATGGGTACTAAGTATGTTTAAATGGAACAACTCCAAGCAATGTAAAGAAAACAATAGTGACAATAGGAAACATAAAAATTAGGATCTTGAGTTCACACTGACAAATATATTATCGTAACATACTAATAATTTGCTTTAACAGCAACAGCTACCACTGAATATCACATACTAAACACTGTGTAAAATTTTTAACCTCAGCATTACAGCCATATAGTATATGAATTGTAGCCAGTAAAATAAAGTAAACAAGTTTAATTTGTTAACATCTCTAGGAAGACATTAAATCAAAACGGAATAATGTGCCATTAACTAAATACGATTTAGATACGACTACTTAGATTTTACATAAAATGAATTCAGTTTAATAAAGTGGGATAATGTTAAAAACGACTTTAAAAAAAACAATCTTGAAAGCACAAATGTTAACATTAACAGGTTTCTCTATTTTCATGTGAAAAACTTGTTTTGTAAAAAAAAGTATATATTTCTGCTCGTGCTCTAATGCTCTGAAATGTAATTTTTATGATAAAAGGTCCATGCAATCTAGTATGATACAATTAGGTAACATGTTAAAATCATGTAATTTCAACTTAAAGATATTACTAAGTGGACAACCTTAATACGTGCACTCGTTTTCCCATGTTGATCACATCTGGTTTTTGGGTCGTTTTTAAATTACCTACATAAATTCTGCTGTTATGTAAATTTAATTTGCATTGTTTGTTATTTTTTTTTTAAATTTTGTATTTCATTATGTGCATTTACAATGTAACATGTACTTGACCTTGTCCAAAATGGAGTTCATCTGCTTCACCTGAATTAACATTTTTTGAATTTTATTTTGTAAACAAATAATAAATAGTTAAAATATTCTCTATGTATGGGCTTCATATAAGGATTATTATTAACAGAAGTAAATATGTTTTCTTTTGGACTGGGTCTATTTTTTTTAAAATTCCCAAAGTATAATAATTCACATAGTTTGTAGTTGTTTCTTGGCGTTTCTATAGCTTTTACCTTTTTTTTCTTACAAGGAGGGGTTGCTAGCTCCTATTCCAACCCTCCTTTTTCTTCTGGGCTTAGGACCGGCAATGGCAACACCTTCCAAGTAATGACAGGAGTAAGACAAGGATGTTTGTTGTCACCCTTTCTTTTTCTGCTCGTGATAGACTGGATAATGAAGTCATTAACAGCCCACAAACAAAATGACATACAGTGAACCAGCTGGAAACAACTGGACAACCCAACACCCAACAACAGATGCAAGATAAGACAAATATCATTGCACAAAACATCAACAAGCACTGATCTTAATGTAAATAAAGATAAGAGCAAGAACCCAAAGGTCTAAACAGCAAACTCGACACCCATCAAGCTGGAAGGTGTTGAGGTAATTTTCATATACTTTATAGTCACCATCCCTACATGCTCATGGCACAACATCAAATCTCATTCACTACATACTTTGTATTACTAATTAAATTAACTATGCATAGTAACAAATTATGTAAATTTTATGGTAATGGAGGCGATACTTATTTTTTTTATAACAGAGAGAAGGTATTTCATTTTGAGCCATAACATTCAGTCTAGCCTCAGTGCTCAGGGTCTTCATCCTAGTTACAGAAGTAGCAGCTGTGTACTCGAGGTAACTAGGCATTTAGCTCATCCAGTACTTCCACGATGACTGCTGCGCAATAGTAGCAAACAGCCCTTATCACATCATATGACCTGCTGTTAGTCCATAGTAACTCAGTTAAGACTTACTCCCAAACAAAAGAAATTAGATCAATTTTCAGCTCAGGTATTCGTGTACAAAAAAAATTAATTTAGTTACCTTTCCAGGATGGTTTCATATTTCCCCCTGAAAAGATACACAAAATCCTGGAATATGTTGAGGAATTCAAGACCAATGCATCTTTGTCACTGTCTTTATATATCACTTCCGGGAACCTTGAATTCCATGGCGCAGACCTGGTATTCCTAGAAAGACTCTATTCACACCCTTTCAAGTTTCTCCTGTTCGCAGTCTGGAGACCACAAAAGAATTTGCTGTCAGATTGTATTTTTCTCAATACCACTGCAAATTGGTGATACAATCCAGTAACATTGGTCCCAGGATGAAACTCTTACACAAACAATTTGGGCTGTATTTTTAGCCCTGGAAGAGTGCACAGATCATTTCAAGGGGCACCTTTGCTAGCCAAGATTTCGATATGAAAACCCTATTTTCACCTTGGTGGATTAACTGGGCAACGAGTGGCCGAGTGGTCTAAAGCGCTCTTCTTTACGGATCACTGCCATCTCGCATCTATCTGCGTGGGTTCGAGTCTAAGATTCGGTGAATGTGGATATGTGAGAAAGCTTGCCAGTAATTTCTCGTGGGTAGACGGTTCTTCCCGCGGATTTCCCGGTTTCTTCCTCCACCATTAATACTGGCCGCCATGTATGCTGAAAAATAGCGTTAAGCCCCACAACAACCAACCGACCTTGGTGGATCGAACAAATAAACTAGTGCTTTGTCGTCGCAACATCTAGTGAATTTCATCAGTTGTCTCCCTTAGTATGTAATGCCATCTAACCAATAGCATGGGTATTCAACATGACCGAAAATGATGGGGGCACTTGATCTAAATTGGAAGTTTGCCATTGAAAGCTCGACTGAGCGAACCAACTACAGATGTGAAATATATTTTTGTACAAGCACGGACTGGCACTGGAAAACTGCTTAGTCATCAGCACATTCAAGTCGCTCCCCTTGTCTCGGTCATGTAGAAACAGTGTTCAAATTCAAACATCTTAATTTTGATTGGATGCGGTGGCTTGCTACCTAATCCAATGAAATTTGCAAACCCAAAGCATATAAATATATACTTAGTAGGCCAAGGTGTAGATAGGGTGATTACACTGGAACCTTGGCTAGTGAAGATGGTCAAGAGGCACTGCATCATGGTCTCTTCAGATAACATATTGGTGGTTGCATACATCAGACGACAAGGAAGTACTCATGCTCCTTTTCTTTGCTTGAAACTCTGGCACCTTCTACGTTAAGAGTCGGACGAGTTCATCAGATTCCAGTTGTTGAGGACAGTTGTTCAGAACAAGCAAAGTAGTCCTAAAAGAATGGTCTCTTCATCAAGACGGTTGTAAAGTCTGTTCATTCTATGGGAGAAACCTGAAATGACTTGTTTGCAGTAAAGCCCAACAAAAGTTCCCAGTTATGTTTCCCCAGTTCCAGACCTAAACACTGGAAGTGACTTCTTCTGGAAAAGGTATCCTTCTCCCCAGTGGCTCAGCTAATACCACAGCATCCATCATCACTTGATGCAATTCACCCAAACTATTAATAGAGCTTATTGGCCTCTCATTTAGTCCTATGGTCCATGGGGTTAATAAATCATTTAAGTTAAGGTAATGACTACTTTTTGGGTGTATCTGAATCACTCAACTTTAGAAGACTTTATGATGCCTGCATCCTGTACAGAGCACACTGCATTTTGAAACCAAAGCAATGTATTTTTTTGCCTATGACTAATTGTTGCTGCATAATGACTCAGATTGCTGCTTACAACAGACCAAACTACAAGGTATTTCACTTTTACTAATTCCTGCCCATCAGCCTCACTCATTACTGACAAAATCAACCAAAAAACCTTGGTAGGAAACATATTACTAGCATTAAAATGTAATGTGTGGGTAGACTAACACTATTTGTAATTATGAAATACTAACCTGTCACAAGTCAAACATCCTTAAAAGAATGAGGGCTCAGTATTATGTAAGGGCCAATAACTTTGGTCGGACTGGGTCATTTGGGTCAAGTGGCAGTATGTAATAACAGATGCACATCATTTGTACAAAGCAGAAAGGACTTTATGCCAGGATGTATTATCTCATGTTTAGCTGAATTCTTGTCACTGCAGATTTGTAGTTGTTTTTACAGGTTTTTCTATATTTGTAGTAGTGGTCATATCTGAAATGGAATGGCATCATAACTTGAATGATCTTACTGCCAGGAAGCTCTCAAATTTGATCAAATTCTGCTCAGTGAAGTTTATAGAACAAGTCATTTAAAGGGTTCTGCAAATTTTTTAATGGTGGCCATAGAGAAAGGCAAACTGACCTCATTGTACAGATCTGAAAACCATTTTTACCAAAATGTTCCATCCTACAGTTGTTCCCAATTGGTCCAGTAGTTTCTGATAAGTTTAAAATAGATAATTCCCAAATGACAGCAGCAGCAACCACATTTGTGATTAGCTGGCAGATTTACTGTTGACTTTCTATGGCGTTTTAAAGTTGAAAAAATTTACAAAATCTCAAGATACATTTCTGAAAATTGCATACATAAACAGAACACAACTCAAGCTTTCTGTTAGTATCTATATTTGTGATTTATTAGTTGACTTTGCTTCAGTGTGCCTTGTTAAAAATGGTAAATGTTGGTGCTCGCATATAGCAGAAACTGCCAGGTTGCCAAGTGTCCAAGTAAAATGGGCAGAATAACATGTGCTAGTGGCATTATCAGGAAGCATCTACAGCAGTTATTCATGAACACACAATGGATGGCAAACAACAGAGTCACAACATAAGTTCCCTTCGCTTTACAGCTATGTGAACTAAAAACCATGAGACTAGTTGTGCCATCAAGATTGTGTACTGAACATAAGGAGTGATGGATTGACACAAGGCTTATTATAACATAGTCCCTATAGGTGTATACAAATCTGTGGCCAATGCTCTGTCCAGAGCTGGATGAAAAAGAAAATGGATACTCTTTCACTCACACCACTTGCATAAACAGCTCAGTCTGAACTAAGCCATTACTTGCCTTCATTCTAAAAATGTGACCTGACCAAAAAAAAAGCATTTCAAGATTTAAAAATTCTACTGTATAAACATGAGAATTACAAAACATCTACAGCCATACTGTTTGCGCTTAGGTGTGTAGATGCAAATGTTTCTGCATCCTACTTCACCAAGCTAAAGAAAAATGTTGGTCAAAATTATCTGCAACACTTATTAAAAAAACTGCTTTAAAATGCAATTAAAGCAAAAAGAAAAATTTTGACTTAATGGGGGCATACATTAACCTGTATACTGATAGTTATCAATTACACCAACAGCACATTTTTTTTTAGTGGAGATTTATTAACTGATTTCTTGCGTAAGTGTTTAGCACAACATAAAAATTAATATACATGCATACAGAACAAAAATTGCTTATGCGTGTCTGGAACATACATTTCATAGATAACTATGCAAATGCAACAAACCTAATCATTACAAAGCTTTCCAGAAAGTTTAATAACCAACTAAATTATTTTAATCAGTTATGGAGGTCAAGAATTTAGTCAAACCAATTTGTATTGCTATAAATTCCTGATCCAGTTAAATCATGGTAAATTAGAAAATGATTTACATGAAAGCCAGGTGGCGACATATTACACACACAAGAGCCTATTTTTCACTAACAAAATCAGCTTGACTTGCACTACCCTAAATAACAACAACCAACATACATGTTGAAGATCTAAGAGACATCACAAATAATTATTTGGACAATAAAATAATTGTATTCTTCAGTTTCTTAAATTTAAAGAACTGAATATTGCACAATATCCTATGTCTGAATTTAAAGCTAATTTAACCATCATTTGGCTTTATTCATTTGCATTAAGTCTGACTGTGACCTAGACCTGGAAAACATTCAAATGGGGACTTGTAAGAAATAGTTACATGCAATAAATAAACAAGCTGAAGTCCATATTTCAAACTTCAAAAAGCTGCTGACAGTAGTAACTCTCAAATTATATCAATTAGAAATATTAACTAAAAACTGACAGGCTCTTGTATATAGACAAACACTTGCCAAAACAGAAGAGAACATTAATTTAATTTCTTAAGATACCAATATTATATACTTGTCAACTGTCTATGGATCTAGATAATGAATCTCTGCAAGATATATTTAGTAGTGTATGAAAATAGACTGCCTTTTCATTTTCCAAGATGATGATGATGACAAAAGTAATAGCTGGTATACAGTGAACATAAATGACCAGATTAAAATTATTTTTCTGGAAGAAAAGAATGTGTTAAAATCATTTTATGACAGCTTCTATGATTGACCTTATTGATGTCAGTCCTGCCAATGTGGACGGCAAAAGATACTTAAATGTGAAGGACACTGATGAATTAAGCTCAATAATTGTCAAACTCACATTTGCACATATCTTTTATCATGGTGTCAAATCAGAGTTTAGTAGCATTATTACAAAATCAGACAATCTAATCCAACTTTGATACTCTTTAATAATAACAACTTGTCTGCATCAAGTCTATGTATTCTTGCCACCACTGAATGGATCTGAATGATGTTATTTCATGTATGAAGGACTAATTTCTCAGTTTTTGCAAAATTTACACTTGGAATTTAGTCAGAATGATTTAGCAAGATTGCGAGAAAACAGAGAAAAAGGTGACATGAATGGAAGGTATTCCAAGTTGATAACCTATGCATCTTTAACTATTAACTTAAACTGCCATGCTGGACAAGGTGGTAACTACTCCACAATGGACAAAGTACTTTGTACCAGTTATGGAGGTAGGCTGTCATCAAAGTCACAACACTATGAAGTGTAGTTTACCAAGGATTTCTACTTCAAATATTATTTTATACATGTTCAAGTGGTCAAATTCATGAAACAACTCATTGCAGTAATGTGATTACTTGAGCCAGTATTACAAAATGCATCCAAATTATCATCACAAACCACATCAACTACTGATATTAATACAACAGATATGACTATGAGTGAATTAAAAAGGTTCATTACATCCACATAACCAAATATTTCAATCACCTCCCAGTATATGATCTTATCACATGTTATGTAGTATGGATCAATGATAGTAACACACAAAATCTAGTTTACAACTGCTGATATGTTTGTATTAGTTTATTTGATTATTTTGTTTTGCTTTAACATATAGGGAAATAAAATATCTGAGCAATAAGGAGCACAGCACACACTATCAAAACAGTCACAGAAGTGCTACTGCACACTTCACTAGTCACTTTTCTCTACAAGGTTCATTTCTGGTAAGATCAAATGTCAGTTAGAAAGATCCTAATTGCTCCTCCAAATGATCAATGAGAAAACAAACTCACACCATTGGATATTATATTTGATCTTGACTTTCATTCTCTAGCTCAAGGACACTCAAATTCTGTGTACACCTGAAAGTCATATACACACACTTATAGCTGTATCCAACAGTACACTGCACAAAATTCTGCCATCACATAATGTGCAGGGAGATCTAAGTCTATACATTTGAGACATAATAACACGAACAAAGAATACAGATCTTGGTCTGCTGGCACATTATGTACCTGCAGATTAGGGTCGATGTTGTTTTCAGTTGGACCATCACAAGTTAGTATGTAAGTACTATCCATTTTACCTCTGACACTAACCAACAATTTCTGGTTGGTTAATATGAAGGTTCTTGTATAAATAATATCAAAGATCCTGCAATTGTTATAAAAACATCATTCTCTGATCACTTCAAAATCAAGGTAATGTACATACCAATTAATAATTTGATCAAGTTGATAATTATTACCTAGATACATCGCCAGCCAACAAAGAACATTTCTCATGTTGAAGAATAAACCATTAATACAAAAATGATGCTCAGAACAAAATAAAAGTTCAAAAAGAAAAAAATGAAATTATTTGCAAACACAAATCTCATTACATATTTTGAGTAGCTGACAATGTAGTGATTGGTTGACAGACTTAACCTGAGCAATAGGAGTTCAGAGACATGCCAAGAGATATGCTCAGAAGAGTCAATTCAGGCAGATCTATAACTAATTTGCTCGTGTTACCCATTAGTTCAATAACTAGGTCACCATCTGGATTAAGGGAATATTACTGAAATCCACAACAAAATACCTCGAATTAAAAACAGTTTCATCAGTATAGGTTCACAATAAAGATTTATTAAGCCTAGACGTAAGAGTCTAGGATAGAGAGAAACAAATGGTTAAAAATATAAATGTCACTGAGACAGGAAAATCAGGTAAATAGTTGACTTGCTGTCACCAATATGCATCCAAATATTAATTTTTATCTGTATATAAGACAAAGATATTGTGGCTGAAATTAGTGTAGTGTGAACATATACCAGTCATTCAGGCATACAATTTAGGTCATGGCAACAGAGTTTTATATATTTGAGTTTAGAATCACATAGATACATCCATATACAATTTTTTGTAAGTGTAGGTAAATTAGGGTCAAATAGATGAAGGAATATTCATTAGAACATGCAAATTTGGTCACAAAAACTTATTTTGTAAGATGAGTTACTATTTGAATTGCATAGACATATCAATTATCATGTGCATGTGAAATGGGGTCCAAAGTATTCAGGAAACAATAAATAAATGATTCAAACAACAAATGTCACTTAAGTTTGAAATTAGGTCAAAACTTATCACTTAAGTTTTGGTACAGATGAGAAAATTTACTTTACATGCAGCCATATGTTAATTTCATAAGCTAAGACAAATTAGAGTCTAATATATATCATGGGCATGACAATCAAATAAAATATGAAAATAAAAGTATGCTAATGAGGTGAAAAATGTCCTAGTTATATGTCGTTTGTTTACTCTACCTGTGATGCATCCACATACTACTTTTCATTAAAGTAGTTGAAAAAGTTTCCAAGATATTGTGAACATATAAAATAAACACAAATGTAGGAATAAATATAAAAATGGGATGCTGTATTTCCCTCCTACTTCATTAGCATGGGGATGAAAAGTGTTATAATCATGTGAACAAATGTCAACATCTACCTATTTACAGTGCATTTTTACTTAATGGGTGTACTCCTTACTCCCCATTCAAAGTATCATTACAAACATAAAATATCAAATTCAAACGTGCATACATGATACATACAGTGAACAAATGAAAAAGGTTGTGATCCATGATAATACTAGTATAATCATACAACATATTTCACAATGTCACATATTCTACAATTAAATGACCTGAAACATGTTTCCAACATTATTTTACATAATAATAAAATGTCAAATACAGATTGAAGGGTTAACATTTTGAAAAAATAGATGGAAAATTAGATTTTTCTGATCTAAAACAAACTATTTTTCATGAAGGAGTTCATGAAAAAATCCCACTATCATCCCTAAAGAGAGACTGGTATGAACAAGACATACAGGAACAAACAATATTACCATCATACACCTACCAAGGACTGTCACCACATGTTTTAATGGCATGAAAATAGATTATGCATAAAGCATGCTTTTTTTAAAATTAGGCATGCCTGACTCAACTGCTAATAAAGTGCTCATGCAACTACCATCTATACTTGCTTAGAAGTCCAACTTCAAAACAACACAGACCCTCAGCTGCTAGTGCATCACACAATGGCATATCAGGGTCTATAATGTTCATTCTATTGACTACTCCTAAAAAACTACATAGGCCCAGAAATGCCAGTGCATTATGTGAGAGCAGATTTTGGTCTGTGTAGTTGGCAGTTGACTTTACTTACCAGCAAGTATAAATGGTAACTTTTTGTGCATTGCCTTAAGAATAATATTCACACATAAAGTAAATTCTTCCACTTTACATTCGACCACAAGTCCTTCATTTGACAGACAAAAACTGGTAAAATGATTGTATATCATAGAATAAAAGCAAAGAACAAGTTTTCAAGAGAATAAATTGGTCAAGAGATTTCCTTCTGTACCAAAGCAACTCTCATGAAGCCAACAGGGTTAGCCTCCAAACTAGGGGAAATGTAACAATTGCTATGGAGACCACATGACAACTATGGTACAAATGGCCATTAGGGTCACATCTATTGATGATCTGCCATCAGCAGATACTTTTTATTAAGAATTTATACAGCAATATGTTGCAAAAAAGAAATTCTAATAAGCAGCAGACTCTTCAGATATCATTTTATCTTCACATACCACAAGTGACTGCCTAATTTTTACTCTACTGCATGCAGCCTATGACCAGTAAGCCCCAGAATGGCCAATTATTAAAATCTAGAATGCCTGGAACTCCTTAGCAAACATGCAGAACTGATCTTATCAACAACAGGACAGACTAGCTAAAAAAACCCCCGACAAATGACAACCCTAGTCAGCCCTAAATCATGATAAAACAGCAGAGCAGTAAAAGTGTGATGTTGACAAAGGAAGTATTTTCTGAATTGCTGTCTTAAAATGTAAATATAGATGAATCTTTATAATTAAAGCTACCAATGGCCATAGTTAATCAGATCAAGAGTACAGGATATAACCATAAAAGTTGCTAAAAGCCAGTTTGAGCAATCCTAGTTGACAAAACCATTCAGACTGCAGCATACATCAACATCTTTTAATGACACATAACAAAAACAATAGTCAAATCTAAATCTATTTAAATCCACCTATTGACAAAATTCAATGAATTTTCAGCTTCATATGTGAAAAATAGTGTGACATGAAAATGTGATAATGAAAGTAAACTTGCTAAATCTGCTCAAAATACACGAGTTGACAAGCATTCTAAAAATCATCATCAGAAATATGCAACTCATTTTTTCTTTATTCTTAACTGGCATTTAATTTTGAAGTTTAGCCCTGGCTAAAAATTGCATGCATTCCCAGCACTATGACAATACAAGACTTCTATTTCTATTACTGTATTGTCTTTTATTAATGGGCAATCAACTATTTTGTAAACTGGTCCTCCTATTATTGTTTGCTTACCTACAGTTGCTACACTCTATTACCAGAGAGACTTGCATAGTCATCAAGTCCAATTGAAAACCGCTGAGACCTGGATCAACCATCACATAGTGCAGCAGAAGATACAGGTCTATGCAGCAAGTAGTAATATGTAGAACAAACACCTGAATTGTCTGTATATGATGGCCAATCAGGGTCAATGTTGTTTGCAGATAAATGTCTTAAAAGCAGGTATGTAATGTTTTAGACACAAAGATTACTGACCAGGATACAGATAGGCTGTTGTAAAGACTTGCTAGTTAGACTGTATGTCAATTACTTGTTGGAAGCATTTTCCCCAGATTTACATCTTTTTGAAATGGATACAACAACAGAACAAATTTTGACTAAGCAAATTTCATCATAAAATTTTCAGACAGCAGTACGTCTTTTGCATCATATGATCATTAAATATTATTCAAATTATATAAAATTCTTAATTGCTTCAAATTTTTACACTATCTAAATATATACTATATTTATGCATTAATTGACAGCTCTTTACACCAGTAAAATAGTATAGTGCATGTTCTTGAAAACTCTGAGCACCCATATTAGAGCAGAAATAAGATTTCAAAATGTTTGAAGAGTACAGGCCTTAACCTTTAACATGAAATTTTCAAAAGCTGAAGGACACTGAAATGTGCGGATATACTGCCATAGTTTATAATGTAGTCATGTCAATAAGCAAGTAATGTTGTCCTCTCTTAATCACAAGCTAAACCTTTAATGTTGTCATCTCTTAATCACAAGCTAAACCTATAATGTTGTCCTCTCTTAATCACAAGCTAAACCTATAATGTTGTCCTCTCTTAATCACAAGCTAAACCTATCAGCTGATGCTGCTTCAATCTGAACAGAATAGTACCATATATGCATAGTCAGAATGAAAATTGGTCAACAATGTCTATGTTATATAAAACATTTAAGGAAACCATAGCACAAAATTCACTTTTTATATTTTTTTTATTAGTGTCAGCTACTCTCAGTCTGAAATCAGTGTATAATATGTTGTATTTTTGGAGTAAAAAGATATCATTTGATACTTTTTGGCCAAAATTTGTTAAAAATGGGAAGTGGGCTTATCATCAATCATGGGCTTATCTTTGGGTAAAAACAGCATGCAAATAGCTTTAAAACGGGAACAAAAAGAAAACTTATTGCTTTTTTTCTTCAGACCATCCGAATGACCTCTGATCATAATTTTCATGTATTCACAAAATATGCATCTTAAGATTCCTTCCAACAATGTTGTTAATGGAGCTATATTTAAAACGTTTTAACTGAAGCATTATAATAACAAAATCTTTATTTCTTTTATTTCTTTTTCATACTTGCCAAGGCTGTATCATTCTTAAAATTTCTACTCAAAATGAGATTTTATAAGTTCTCAATACATCAACAAAACTCTTAACTACACTGGTTATTAACAGAGGCTAGAGAATAGTGAAAACAATGAGGAAAACACACCAAACTCTAAAAAGGTATGAAAAAGTAATATTTTAAATTCAAGATATATGGATAAAACTTCTTTGTAATTTTTCTGACTCATAATCTATCAAAATCTCATAACAGAAGAGCTATCATACATATGCTTCAAAATCTGAATATAAGGGAAAAAAATTTCAGACTACAATAAAACAGCAGCTTTAAACCAGAACTAAATCTATGGACTTTTTTAATGGTCTTTTCCTGCATGTATATCTAGATGGCTAGTTATGTCATAACAGTGTCTCCCTCTCAGGAATGAAGACTTGTGTTTCAGTAGCAGGGGATTCTTCCATCAGCTCCTCCAGTAATTGTCAGTTCACTGCTAACTCCACATTGATGAACTGCTTCAGTCTCTCAAGATACTGTCCATACAATTCTACATCATTGTGCCCTGCCCCCTCAACCCACAGGGGCTCTACAGTACGTGGACAACGTTCATATATAGCCAAGCCATGCGAGAAATCAATGACTTCATCCTCTGTGCCATGAATCACAAGAACAGGGGAGGTGATCTTTGGTACTTTGTCAATGCTGAAATAAAATATAAAAACACATTATCTCTGCTACAAACATGACACCTTTGCCTCAGTAATAAATTACTACGTGCAATTGCCAACACTTATGATCCTCACCTTGGGCAATATCACTGCAAGTGAATGTTTGATTTCTGAAATTTATGTGCCAGATAGTGATAACAATACACTCATGGAAACAAGATCTAGACACAGTATAAGACTTGTAACATCTTACCAAAGTTAAAAATGAGTAACCCCATGGCTTTCACCTTTCAATGTGCACTGATAAATCTAATGTCTTACATCTATCCAAAGACAAAATACATATTATGTTTGTCCTCCATCTAAAATCTTTAAGCAATTGACATGTGATCAGCTGGTATATAAGCTCCAATTCATTTGAGACATCTTAACAGACATCTTTGAAAGATCTAATGACAATTCAATCATATTAACTATTGCAATGTTCCACCTAAGATCCCAAAGGCAGCAGACTGTGTTTCCTAACACTTCAAAAAATCTGGGAGACAATATTTGAATGGGACATAGTAAAATAGAAATACTTAATGCGCTAGCAGCACTGAAAAGATTTTATAATCTTTTTTGCTATTTTGCTAGACAGATTTTCCACCTTAACTGTGTCACCTGCACTGTACTGTACAACATGTATCACATTTTCCTTGGACACTTACTTAATTATTATAAATAAAGTTTTATCACATGTTCAAGAAACTTGTGAAAACATTACCATGTGAATATCTGGTTGACCTGCTATTAGTAGCACCATGGACTCTTCTATTCTATTCCAGATCTTGAGCTCATTTTACTTTTTGTGTTCATTTGTAATCTACCATTATTAATAAAATACAGGGGTAGACAAATCTGTTAACTGGAAGCCAAGGACAACTAAAAATTAATGTAGGACAACCTTCTGTTTTTATTAATGTGAGAATCCAATTGAACAGCAAAAAATATTATTAAGAAATTAATTTTTTTAAACTTAATACTTCAGTAGATGATTCCAAAGATTCGAAAAAATCAAGGATTTCAGGACTGAAACTTAACATTACCAAAACAAGAGCAGTCTGGATTTGATATGGTCAAAGTTAAGAGGGATTATGATTCAGGTTTTTTCTAAAGGTGGCTTGGCAATGATAGATACATGTATTGATAAATTAATATTAGCTTTGAAAATACATGTAATATGTATTCAGAGTTCTTCTACCTCACAGAAAATTGGTTAATTTGTTTGAATAAAAAATAGATGAGATTAAGTACCTGTTCCTATAAGGAGACAAAAATATAACATTATCCAAAAGACAAATAATGATTTCTGGCATGTTCTTTTACTGGCCAAAAAAACCTAATTGAGAAAAATATACTATAGACAGGAGATCTTATGAAAACAAGTTTTTGTATAACTTCCTGGTGAGGGTGAACAAGGCACTAATTTTCTATATTGTGTGTGTGTGTGTGTGTGATTTTGATTTTTTTTATGTAGCTTTAACAATTTTTCTGTCATATTGCTATGATGTCTGCAGTGTGACAGTTTACAGTGATGTCTAGCATTGAGGCATCTTGCTGCAGACATGTAGCATATGTCCCACTGAGTCATATTATCCTGACACCAGGTTGACCAGTCCTAACACTAACCTCCTAATGCTAAGTGTCAATCGAGGCAGTTGTAATAGTACCAATTTTAAATGTATTTGGTATGACTCAACTCGCAACCTCCCGAATCCAAAGCATATGCTCTACTAAAAAGGCCATCAGATCGGTCCCAAGTTTCTATAGGAAATGGTTTGAACATAAATGTAATCTATATCGGAGATACACTTACAGATCAGGGAAATATTACTGACTTTAAAGTTAAAAATATGGCATCAATACAAATTTCCTTGCCTTTTAAGGTATAATTCAAAGTGTAAAGTCCTCATATAGAAAGATATAACGACACAGGTCAGACCATTGATTCCTTTCCATTTGAAAAAGGATGTTTAACAAACTAGTAAAATATATGGAATGATTATACATGTATGGCCTAACAAATATGCTAAAATTTTATAATAACAAAGAAAACTCAAAATTTCAATGGTTTCAATTTTATTTTACTGATAGAATTCTACCAATGTTAGGTATTAATTTATAAAAGAAAAACAAAAAAATGCCAATATGAATAAATGTACTTGTAAAAAATGTTTTGGGAAATTAATGTGATAATCAGGTTGTGAAATAATGTGTCCCACTTGATTCATAACAAAGTAAACAGATTTATTGCTTCTAGTGCAAAAACTAATATTGGGAGAGACAAGTAAAGATGAATAAAGGACTGTTTGGTTTTCCTCCAGCTAAATATACCATCTATAAATGTCATGAGGATATGCCTCAATTTTCTTGAGAACCTCTAAACTTGGGAAAATTATATTGCAATCAAATAAGAGAGAAGTATTTACGTTGGTTTGGGAACAGTTAAAATCATTATTCTGCCAGTAAATACTACTAAGAATGATGTTCTACAAATTAAATGCATGTTTAACAGCATCATATTATAGTGCATGTGTTGTAATATAAGCTAAAAGCTAAACCAAGAAACTACTGGTTTTGATTTGATTGTAAACAGGAACAAAAGGCCATAATATAGTCACCTACATATTGTATAACAGGCTATTTGTATATGTCAAAATTGTGCATCAATATCGAGATTGTGTACTATATGACTGTGTTTGCAAATTTTCATGTCTTGTTTCTGTATCTTACACTGCATTTATTGCCCATGGGGAATGTTTCTTTTCTTCAAATCACAAAAAAAAATTGACATTACATACAAAAAAAATAATAAACAGCTGTAATACAAAACATAAAAATACATGTCTTACACAAGGATGACTTAAAAGTCGATAAAACTTGTTTCCAATGAGATCTTGATGGATCACGATTTGGGATCAGAGTAAATTTAGCAAACTAAATATGTATTTGACTAATCTAAGAAATTATATTAGGAAAAAATATTCAAAATTTATTTCTGAACTCATTAACCCCTAGCATCATGTTTATGGGGCAGGAGATGGTAGCCTACTTTTGAGATCTGTAGCGTTAAGTCCATGTGCAACACAATAAAGTGGGTGGTATTATAGAAAGGTAGAAAGATGAAGCTTTATGATGATACCAAATAATATGAATGTTCTAGTTGCTCTACAAAATAGAGGAAAAAGACGTCACTTTTTTGACCCAAGTTTTTTCCAGCCGAAATTCGCCTGAGGTCATGATCTGGTTTTGGGTCTGGATTTTTTATTTTTTGGCCTTAGATCAAAGACAGACCAGTCTGAATTGCACAGAGATTTGAACCTTTGCAAAAAAGTAGGATAAGATGGGCATTTAGAATGAAGAGTAGTCTAGACAAAAAATGATGGGTCCTTTTAACAAAAAAATAAAATGAAAAAGAACAAAACAATTTTTACCTTCTATTCATGCTCAGGCAAAAGTGCCAATGAAAATCGATGTTTCTAACACAAATAGGCATTAAGTTAACCAAAGTCAATGTATTAGCATGTATTCAGAAATATCTCCCAAAATTGATTTCCTACTCACATTTCATGTGAAAACGACAAAAAACTCTAGGGGTTAATAGGTTAAAAATATTATCAAAAAATCAGTTCATTCTAATAAAATATCATCAAACTTTGTTCTCTTAATTTGCTTGTTTTAAATGGCATGACTTAACAGCACATTTAAAGTGAGCTATATCTAAAATATTTTTGATAAATGTGGATAAGTTTCAAACATTAATGGTGTCATAAAAGAAAGTTTCTGAAGGTAACATGTGCAATGAAATTAAATTTACTACATCGGTGATAAAATGGTAATGATCACTAATTATGAAAACTCTCCACACCATATAAGATGGATAATTTTCATTTTAAAAAAATTAGGAGTATGATTTGGTCTCAATTGTTTCACTCTATCTGCCACTTTTAACATTCACATACCTTCAAATTCACTTATAAATCTTAATTATGTTTTTTTTTTAGTTCGTTTTTGATATTTTTAATAATTCTGGCAAACCATGAAAAAGAGAAATACCAATATAGTACTAGCAGTTTCCATGTACTATAGGTTCCAGTTAGAGTTATGCTCATTAAATAAACAGAGTTCATGGGAAACAATTTCACTTCCTGCTTAAAATGTCAGGTACATTAATAGGTTAATTTAAATTATAAGTTGTTCTTTATGGAAATATATTTCCCCAGGTAGGGATTTGTAGGTAGAGTAAATGAATTTGTGACCACCTAATTTCAATACAGCTAACTTTTCTGTCATGCCTATACATTTTACAAACCTGCTGAAACTGAAACTCATGGCCAAATAGCAAGTTGAAGGTAATATTCCAATACTGACTGAATTCAAATCAACTAATACCCAGTACAATGGAAAGAAATCTACATATGAATCACAGGAGTCTGCAGTTTTACCAATAAAGCACAACAAAATTTCTGACTACATGAAATCACCTTAATGGTATTATACAATAATATTATTGTATAATACCGTTAAGGTGATTTCATGTAGTCAGAAATTTAGTTGTGCTTTAATGATAAAACTACAGATTCCTGTGATATGAATAGTTAATTCAATTTGGGTATTACAAGGTCCAACTGAGCCTACAAACACCACTTGTTCATTTTTGGGTGCCTGGATAACTTGCAAATCCACTTATAACATGGATTGAAGATGAATATATCCTCACAGAAAAAAGAAAAAGATCCCTCTCTGCTGAACATGGCTCATTTTGTTATAGAAAACAAAGCAGTGCCGAGAAATTATGAATTCAACACATTGAATTTTCATAACTGTAAAGAAGTGACATATTTTGTTAAATATTTTATATTAAAAAAAATTCTCAATACACTTTAAATAACAACACATGACAGAATATTGATCAAGAAAAATGTTAGTAAAGCCTACTTATGGAAATACTTTACTAATCATCTGTCTGGTGAAATTCTTGTTTCAATTCTAGATTTTAAAATGGTTTCAGTGTAATCAAACGTGATATGCCCTCTTGCATTCAAACTTGAGAAGTGTCAACTGACCATCAATATGATGCTAAGTAGCATTTCCATGACAGCTTAAGTGCAGACTGTGTTCTGATAATTTGTAGAAGCATTTATTCTATTGTTACATTTAAAAGCAGATCTGCTCTGTACTAGTGCGTTAATTACATCTCTTGCATGAAATAAAGCAGGTAGCAAAAAAGTAAAATGGCTGAATGTTTACTCCTGTCAACTGGCCAATCAAACAGTTTTAAATATCATTATACAGTACAAGCAGCATTATTAATATATATATAATTGTTAAATCACTGGCTTAACTTAGTCACTGGCTTAACTTAGTCATTTACAAATGTGATCAAAAAAGCAGGGAACTAAGTAAAAGGTGTTCTCTATGAATGAAAAAAGTGAAGTTTGAAGCTATATCCAAATTTTGTTGTTAACTTAAATTTCTATATTGCCACTCCAATTTTCTCCAGTATCAGCAGAAAGTTTGCAAAACACTCTAGCAAAGAAATCATAACATCAATATTTTACTGACACAACAACTAAAAAAAATCTAAATCCAAATTCAACATTATTTCTTTTAAAAAAACCTCTCAAAACCCAGGAATATATTTCTTTTCTTGATTAACACTAACAATATATAGCTTTTACATTCATATGCAAAAGACATTGATGTAATACACAATGATTTTGCTGTTACACATGTAATGTGCATATAACATTTTAAACAATCTTTCAAATTTTGTTTACATATTATCAAGGAGTGGTGGATACAATGAAACTCTTCTACACTTGATCCATTTTAGAGTCTTCACCACATTAACCCTGCAATATTTCAAAGCAGATCCCATTTCACAATGTCAGATGAGTAGCCATTCCTGATGTCACTGAAAGCTGAACATCACAGCCATCACTGCTTGGTGAATGTTGTTTATATCGACCAGGAAGTGAGATCAGCAATGGACATTAGACTAATATCGTGACATCAAGTACTATGAGCACTCATAAAAAAAAAAAATGTCATAAGCATTCAAAAATGTGCAGAACTATAGTCAACCCATTTCCCAATATATATTTTAATAAATAAACACAGCCAAAAAAATAAAATTTATCGCTTAGAAATAAGTTTACACTAAAAGTTTTTTAAGATTGCATTTTATCTTGTTATGCTAAACCAATTTAAACAATTTTTTTTAAAAAAAGTTATAATATTTGTCAAATCATGTTTAGTTATTTTTACAGTTATAATATCTATCATAACATGTTCTGAGATAGTTTCAATAAACTTTAACTACAATCAGTGGATAAAACAATCACTATCCTCAAAGATTCTGAAGACAAAAGAGAATATACACCTATCTTTCTGTTCAATATGAAATAAGTCCTGTATAAATAAAATAGGACTAAAAAATTAGTAAAACAAATTGCCAAAATTCCTAAATAATGTTTGCTTATTAATCATATTGGACTAATACCTTTGTTCAGTTTTAGTCTGTGGTGAAAACTTCTAGTCTCTGACAGACTAGTTCTGTTAGTTCAAACTCAGAAAATGAATAACCTCTAGTCTGAATTATCTGAGTGATGATTATTGAATCATTAACATTTTTAATACTATTAGATAACTATGGGGTTTGGATGGGGTGTGTTATCATGAATACAATCATGTTTGCTCATACACAAATAAACCGTTCCTTGAAAACTAAATGTTGCTGAAATGCCTTTCACAAAAAGATGAATATGCATCTTCATTGCATATAATTTGTTACTTTTATCACTGACAAACCAAACCTTTTGGTTTTCTATACCAAAAATGTCATAAATCTGATGGGAACCAGTTTCTGGTGAATTTCTTAAAATCTCCAGTCCATTTAGTGTTTTTGGAAAGCCACAACTGATCATGAAATCAAGGAAGTCTCATGTAAACAATAGTTTGATGCTTTTAAAACTGAACAACTTCAAATCTTTTTCATTCAAAGTACATGCACTGCATTAATGGTTGAGGAATCATCAAATGTTATTTTCAATGCTAATCATTTTCATCAGAAATCTATTCTTTACATAACCCTGCTCAATATTTTGCAAAATCTTCTATTTGGGATGTATCACAACTGTCATTTTAGAGTTTCTTGCAAAGAGTCAACATTATTCAACTGGTATCAGAAAAGAGGTGAGGATGTTCCAAATGCCATTCAAATACATAGATGATCAAACCTCTCTAAGCAGAGCACCTCTATAAACCAGTAAAATTCCTCTTTTACTCACCCAAGAGAAATCTTGCACTTCTGTGATCCTTCATCTTCTCAACTCAGTCAAGTAAACTGGTTAAGAAGATAATTATCTCCATGGTGACCACAACATTAATTAAAAATTTGATAAAGCATGCTCAGATTTTGTTTCTAAATAAAACGAAAATAAAATAAAAATGAATAAATATTTAAAAACAAATAATGTACCTATAAGTGCTAAGAAATTTGCATGCTTTCTTGATCGGTATGTTAGCCTAATGAATAACGTCTAAAAATGCATTTTTGTGTTCATAGGGTAGAGCCATTCATCATTTTCTTCCCTCAAATTTTCAGGGTATCATTTTTTAAATTTACATTTTCTTTGCTTGCTTTAGGTCAAAATGAAACTTTTTGAGGTTTTTGAGGCCCACTTCTAACCCTCAGAGAAAATGCAGGTTATTTAACTGTTACCCAAGACTTCCTTGCCTCAATATAATCTACTGATGTAACCCTTTAACTGGGACTTTTTTGACATAATCTACTGACTGTAACCCTTTAACTAGGAATTTTTTTGACTTGATACAATCTATTGACTGTAACCCTTTAAATGGGGCTTCTTTGAATTGACAAATTTACTGACTGTAACACCTTTAACTGGGACTTTTTTGAATTGACATAATCTATTGACTGTAACCCTTTAACTGGGGCTTTTTTGACTTGACAATCTATTGACTGTAATCCTTTAACTGGGGCTTTTTGACTTAACAATCTATTGACTGTAACCCTTTAACTGGGGCTTTTTTGACTTGACAATCTATTGACTGTAACCCTTTAATTGAAGCTTTTTTTATGTGACATAATCTATTGATTGTAACCCTTTAAATAGGACATTTTTTTACTTAACATATTCTATTGACTGTAACTCTTTAAATGGGACTTTTTCTAACTTGACATATTCTATTGCATCCATTACACAAATCATCTTCATACTGGAATGATTAAAAAGATTCTCCAAAGAAAGAAGTTATATTAGGACAAGCTACATATAGTATTTCTTAACAGCCCATCCAATCTTCTGTGTCCTTGCAACCTTTCAACAAATATAATTTACTTCTACAGTTTGCCAGCACAGCACAGCTAGGCAATGATGCTTATTATTTAGAAGTTTACTAATTAAAAAACACACAATATAACTCATAAGTGCATACTTCAAGGAAATGAAACAACAAAAAATGCACTTCACCCTAATATACTTAATTAATTACACTGTCCATATGAAATAGCAGTCAAGATGGTGCAACACATGCCATACCATACATGAAAATCACAATGAATGTAACATAACATAAAAATGCATCAAAATGCAGCATCTACATAGATTCAAACTGACGGCTACAGCTCTTGTGTGCCAATCAAGTTCGCTCCAACAGCTCTGCATACATAAAACAAAAATATCTTGAAATCTTTCATACTCTATCAGGTTCTACACATTTTTTTATCTTTATTCCAACCAAAATGTTAGTTTTATTATTGTATTTGCAAGTAAAATATGAAACATAAAAGTATGTCTTCAATGCTCTAAAAACAGGATAGACTAGCACTTTCTCTATACCAGAGAGGCACTAAAAAACACATATTAACAAATTTAATTGGATGGAGGATAAAGCTTTCCCAAGGAATCTGTTGCTTTGAACCAATCACCAGACTCCTTAAAACCACTACATCCAACTATGATTAATTTTTCCGGGAATGCATCAGGATAGATAATTTCTTATAAATCTTGGGCCAAACAGTGAAAAGTTGAAAAGTGAACAAAACAGGCTATAACCAAACTTTACTATGACTGGGAATACAATACAAAAAAACAAACAAACTGGAGTTCTTGGCTACAGGGTATCCTTGAGTCAAATGAGAATCAAACAATCATATCTTGTAATGTTATGTAATTGATACCCATTACCTAAAGACAAAATCAGTGCATTGTTTGCAGGACATGTTAGCACATGGAAAGACACTGTTAACACATTAAAAAAGTGCAAATCATAAAGCACATTACAATTTGATAATGAAAAAGGCCAAATCTCAGAAAAAATTTTTTGGGGGTGACTTAGATAATGATTAACAAATACCCAGTCATTAATAAATACAATGGGAGTTAAACTGCATTACAAGCATATGCCATAGTTGCAATGCTTACATTCAAAGTATTATCAATACATGAAAGAATATTTGTAGAAATGTCAAAACGATGCACAAGGTTTTTGCTATATCTGCTCATACTTGCCTAAATACCATTTTCCAAGAAAGAGAATCTACTGGGACCCAAAATCTAATATCATTAAAAGGACAAAATTTTAGATGTACCAAGCCAAAAACAGGAGAAGTAGCTTTCAATTTCCAGGTGTACTTGTTTGGAATAACATTCCACATGATATTAAATCAATTCCAAGCATCTCTTCCTTCCATAATAGTTGTATTAGATGGATGAAATCATAAAAATGGTGTACTTATTAATGTACATGCTACATCCCCTCCTGTGCTTCAGCTCCATTTTTGAAGCAAAGTAGCATTTACATGAATAGTTGTTTATATTCTGTGTATTACTGAAAACATGGTGTAACTTAGCATAAGTAAACATTTTAACAGTTGTCTTCCACCATTCTTTTCAACAATGAAAATATGAATGATTGGGTCTTTTATATGGACAAGTAAATATTTTGAATACTTGTCAATAGACAACTGGATTTTTACAAAATTTATATACCCTGGTAATAGTGTGATCAACTGAGACTACTATAGCAGTTTCTGCTTCTAATCATGGATCTGAAACAGCTATTGAAAAGCACAGGTCTTATACTGCATCTTTAAAATTTTCCATTCTTAAAATAGGGGAGGGTGCAGTAAGTGGGGAATATGGTGGGTATTATTATTATTGCACAAATAGAACAACCACCCTAATCAGGATATACCTACTGATAAAAAAGCCCAACAAGTTAAAGCCTGAATATAAAAAAAAGTTTCACCATTAATGATTATGTAAGTATAATTTGCCAGCCTTACCACAAAATATAATACTATTGCCAAACATTAACATTATGGTCTATGGAAAATTAATTAGTTGTCTGTATCATGAAGCAACAGATATACTGTTTAAAAGGATCTAGATAATATGCTCCCCTCTAATTTTATCAGCCAATCAAGATGAATTAATTTGTTATTCTCCTGTACAAGTAGCAGATGTTACTACTTACAGATCCAAGTGCTAGTCAGGATGCAGTTTAAAAACAGATATTCTGGGATGGTAAAGACATTCTTTTCAAAGCATTTCTCAGCAATGCTCTACATGAAAATGTTTCACCAAATCTATATGTTGTAAATCTGGGCATACAAGATTAACCATTTTTGACATTCAAAAATTGAACTATATACAATGATAAAAGTAAGAGGAAAAAAATGTACAACTTCTATATGAATAATTTTGATAAAAACAGCAAATTTCCCTATTAGGTCACAGCAAGTACATCTACCTAGACAAAACAAAATAAATAAATGAGGTTACATGATCACTATCTCTTATGTTGGTTTCTGCTTCTGTAACTTGGCAGGCAAAGATTTTATGATAATTCACACCACACCAGCTCATGTTGTCCATAATTACAAACCATTTTATTCAGAAGTTTATTTAATTATAGGTGGATCTGTCTCCTTTTCATGTAATTGATACATATGGTTATGGCAACATTCTCCGTTCATAACTCATAAATTATCTAACTTGGGATTTCATTAATGCTGAAAGGAACTGCTTGATCTCTCAAAGGTGGTGAAAACTAAAGCTTGTGAAGCAATAGCAGGTGTCAGAAACATACAAAAGGTGCATTTATTTCCTAAATTATAAGCACATAAAAAATTCTTTCAAAATCATATCAAAATATTACAAGGCACAAAATTTGGCAACAACATAAAAATGATACTCTTAATTGAACTGTTTCTGAAGTCATGCAGAAAATATGTTATAAGACATAGGAACCAAAATACTTCTCTTTGTATAAACCCAAAAGTTTCATAGGGAAACTTTGTGGAAAAGGATATAAATCTTCACTACAGCAGGTTCACAAATTTAAACAAATCTGCCAATTTTTAAGACAGCAATTGTGAGACATGTATACTTTTGTAGAGATTTCAAGGGATAAATGTTGACACACTTACTATGAAACTAAAAACCAACTCTTAGGTCTTGGACAAATAATCATACTTGAGCTCCCCTCAAAGGGATGGCCAAAATACATGACCACCAAATCATAAACAATGGGGTATATAAACACAATACAAAAGACTGAGATTGTGTAACAATATGAAGCAGATGCACTCTAGGCAACAAAAAGACTTTATTTCTGTTTTTTTTTAAATTTTAATTTACCTTATTTTTAGCACATCAGAAAATAAAGATATGAATATCATGGCATGGGCAAGACCAACCTTTGTAGTGGAATCGAGTAGACAGAGGAGCCACCTGCCACCACCTGGGTCCAGGGACTCTAGCCAAATGTATTTTTTTTTAAATATGGCTTTATATAAACAAAGGCAACTAATTAGAAAGAGTTCATCTTTTAAGCCTATCCATACAAAATAAAGAAAGATACTATACAATATAACATACATTGGACACCCACATATCCCTTGGCAAGGATCACTGGTTAAAGATAAAGGCTCATAAACCAGACGGGGATTACAAGTCTTATGATACACATTAGGGTTAGGTGCAGGTAGAACTCTAATTCCAAATTATATGAATTTTCTCAAAATTCCTTTTGATTTTTTCTCTCCATAAAACATGCTACAAGATACTATGGGAGAATACATAAACACATAAAAATCCCTAACTCTTTCAGCACAAAGGGGTATATTAAAACTGTATTTAAAATAATGATGATTGCCATATGGCTGATAGTAACTACTAGAAAACATGACTGTGCATTTTAGGAGGAAGTCTACATGTATACATTGTGTTGAGACATAGGTCTAAACCTACAACCATTTCCTTATATAACACACAAATACTACCAGACTTAAACATGGTAATCTCATATAGTCATATACAACAAGCACAGGCAAGGGAATCTTCATCACAAACAAGATGCCAATTATATCATTTTCATTGTTTGAACAGTTTCATCCTGGACAGATCATGAATAGGATTAGGCACAATTTACCAGTCTCACCACAAAATTTATTTAAATCTGTCCAAACATTAACACTATGGTCAACTTGAATCTAGTTAGCTGTTTGTGCTCTCTTTGTTGCACCACTTTATTGTATACAAAATGTAATGGGATGTAACAGCAGCATAACTGTTCAAGTATCTTCCTAACTGATACTTCTAAGTGATCATGAGACAACTGTCAATATCTCTAATCACTATATTAATACAAGTAGTGAAACAATATACCTGTATTGCTTATCAATATTTTTCAAGATACACAGCCTAAAATAAGATCTTATCAATACAAATATCAACTTGATAATTCCAATAAGCAGATCAAAGGCAGACTTAGAGGATCTCAAATGGGTATAGATTTAATATTGAATTTATTTAACGAGTTGAATAATATTCACCTTTTTCGAGCATTGGCAAGCAATTATTCAACGAGTTTCATAACTTTAATATTCAATCGTTACCCATTTAAGATTCTTTTTATCAGTTTTTATTTCAGTGGAAATGATTTAGATAGAAAAAAAAAAAAGAATGAACAATTTTGTTCATTCTGACAGATGGTGCACCTTTCATTTGTGCATAAAATATAGTCCCAAACAAAGCTGAACTGGTAAAAGTAATGTTTTACAAACTATAAATCAAAGAAAAAGCCCTTATCCAAATAAACAAAACATTATATAACGACAAAATCATTTTTCAAAACAAGAATGATCAATGGGATCTGATGCTGTCACAATGTTTAATACAGTACACAGTACAGTAGGCTGACAGAAGAGTACATGTTTACCATAAAATTTAACTTCCAGAACTAAACATTACATTGTTGCAATTTTTTTTTGTGAAATAGGATTACCTGATGTAAAAATTCTCACATTAACTGCAATGCATTTGTGACCGAATATTTCCAGCGTTTGATTTGGAACAACAGAATGTACAGAAGACATCAACAAATTTATTTTTGTTTCAGACTTAACATCTCATATATGCTAAGTAAAGATGCTGTGGTTGGGTAAAGTTCTGTCAGAAGACCCATTCGTATCCAGATACAGAGTTGGTTTACTTCTTTAAGTTAACATTTAAACCATGCTTGGATATACGGGGGATTCAATAACTATATTATAGATATACATGCCCCCGCCCCCACCTCTCCCCGCTACCCCATAGTTTTATTCCTTATTGTTGTTCTAGTCTTGTAGTTTTATGTCATTTTTCTTATGACAATATTGTGAAACATGACATAACAAACCCCTGTGGGGGTAACATATCCATAATCAGAACTCATTTTTCCTTTCGTGAATAGTTAAAAAATGGCTGCCAAAATTATTCAGTAAAAGCAAAACATTCCAGAAATCGAGATTAAAAACATTTTTCCACGATCCCAGCCAATAAGTAAATTTAGATCATGCACAATTTCATGAGCTCATTTGGACCAATTAGAATCACATAAAGTGATATGCTCACATGTTATAATATCAAAAATATGAAACTGCACGAACTGTAGGAAAACTATATGGACTATGTGATAGACTTATTGTCTATTCATATGCCATCTTCATCCTTTACAAGATAATAAAGTACACTACCTGTTAGGTATCAGTGATTTTTATTTAACCCTTTATGACATTTTTGACTGCTCCAATTGATATGCTCATATTGGTCACCACACCTTTTGTTTTGCAATCCAGAAATGTTTCTAAAACATTTTATTACCAATTTCAAGTCTTCATTTCAATCTGAAAGGTGTTACGATATTATCTTCAAAATAGAATAAATAGTACAATTTCCTCCTGCAAAGACAATCTTATATATAACAACTTTGTACAAGAAATTGGTAATTACTAACAACATAATCCTTCACATTGTACCTGCTGCATACGCAAAATAACTGTTGCAGACACATTTGTTTCTGTGAGTAGAAACTTAAATTATTAAAAACACCCACTCCCATTTTACAAATAACATGGAGACTATAACTTGTGTGATTCAGAATTTGCCCTCTTGCTAATTTTATTCACATATTTTTTTAATTCCTTTGGCTCATTCAGTCACTGATTATATACATAAATATAAAAGGAAACATTCCAAACTTGTTCCACCAGTATGTTCAAAGTACTTTACACATCATGTAATAAATAGCCTGTTCTGAGCACGGTTTCTTTGCTGTTTTGTATCTATTAAATTTGGATGCCAACACTTCTGGTGTAACTATCATGCAATGGAGCTACAGTTAATTTTGATTGGTGGTTATTGATTTTTTTCTGGATCTGAACAAATAATTACCACCAATCAGAACTGTATGACAAAATGTAAGTGTAGCCCTCATATTCGATACCAGTACACAAGATGTGAAACTGCAAAACTTCACATAAAAGTAGTTACAGTAAAACCTGTTATGAGAGACTCCCCTTTCTGTCAAAGAAAACGGTCTCTCATGGTAGGCTTGTACAAAAAGACCAGTTTCCAAGTTCCAGTTTCAGACAAATTTGAACAAAAATAACCAATCACTGTACATACATTCTATTCTTTATTAATATTTCTTGTTAAAATACTGCATGCATTCATCAAAAGACAAAATTATATAACAATAAAGATATACTTCTGTCATTAAACATGAAATTACATTTTACATTTGAAAATCATGTTTGCATATGAAATCATTTCTGAATTACTTCTTTTTCTTTATAACAACTTAAATTTTTTAAAAATCTTTTTCATTTCTTTCAGTTACAATAATTATTTTCTCCAGACTCAAAATTTGTGTCTTTTTAGACTGAAGATCGTCCATTGTCATTAAGGTTCTAGGTGTTAAAATTATTAGTGCTCAGTTGGACTCCCTAACATAAAGACGGTTTTGACTGGGCTATGGGAAAATATGAAAAATCTATATATGTGCATTGCATATCTAACAATTAATGAAATGAAAAGAAACAATTATCTCATCCAGAAACAGAACTATTTACTGAGAAACAAAAGTTAATGCCTTCATTTAAAGATGATATACTAGGATTAACCATATAAGCTAATTGTGTAACCCAGACAAACTAACATGAATGCACTACAGCTTTGTGACTGGTCGGTAGGGGTAGAGGGGGAGAAGAGAAAACAAACATTACAAGCTTTGAACACTTTCAACTGAATCCCAAAAACTCCTCGTTTGCTGGTTTAATAGGCAACAACATTATTCACCCCTGGCAATATGGAATAACTCTAAGACAAACAATATACACCACCACTACCAGAGGTTTCACTAGGATTTTAAAACCGAGTCCAGGACTCTTAATTTATTAAAAATAGAAGTCCCACCAGCAAAAGTTTCAGTCCCCACTAAACCAGGCAAATCATACTTTCTTACACTTAACTACTTTTACATCCGAACTATCAGTTATGGCAAGTTTAGCACAGTTATGAATCTCATTGGAATCTCATTGAAATCTTCATTATTTTCCTTTTTAACTCTAAAATACGTGTCTAAATTTGCAAATGGCATTTTGTCAAAGTCTCTTGATTTCAAGTTCACAGGCAATATTTATATCGCAACAACCAGAACTGAAATTATTAACAGTGATCGCGCTAAGCTTTGCCAATGTTGCAAATTGCGATTTTGTTTTACATATTGGTGAAATAATATACCATCTGGCAATATTTTTGGCAACAACACTTTTGGCTAAAACACTATAAGCATAGCTAAAATATTCACACATCGGTAGCAAGCCTATTTTTTAAAAAAATCATTTATTTTTATTTAGAATGATATAAAGTGGTGGTTCATACAGGGATTAAACAAAGGTCGGTGGAATTTATCCTCATTTTTGTAATGTGGTCATTCATAGCAGTCTAAATGCAATTTAGCCAAGACATCATGGCTGGTCACCTTCAGTAGGTGGTGCTCATAACAGAATTTATATAATAAAATTTACCCATGCATTAGGATTATTGTCAGAAATGACAGGTGTTCACTCATGACAGTTTTTGCTGAAATAAACAATCACTACTCTACTAATATCATATATTGGGAACATAAGTGGTATGTCTTCTTTATGCTGCAGAGTGGAATACTCAGGAGCTTTCATACTGTTTGGAACTAGAGACATGGGTATAGCAATAAGTCACAAGTGTAAATGTGGTATATGCTGAACATACATATAATTCAATTGCATTAGTTTCCCAGGCTTGATTATAATAAACTATTTTAGTGGTGATTTTCAATTCAATGGCTTGCTCCTTTTATTATAGTCAGCATAAATTCTGCCAAAGTAATAATTTTATTATCTTTTTAGGATAACTTAAACTAAAAAAAAATACTAGCCAACAATATTTGCAACATTTCTGAATTTGCATTTTAAACTCAATGAACAGCCACTGGGGCTCATACTGGTGCTTACAATTAACATACCGGCCATACATGTACTACCATATTTTAAGTAATGTTTTGTACACAAAAAATAATTATTAATTACAGAGAACGAAAAATTATATGTAAAATAAATAATTATCATTTGGTGGTGCTGACTGTATGCAAATAAAGGAATCATACCTGAACAAGTTCTACAGTATACACGCTACTTGACAACCTAATGGTACAAACGTACAAAGTAAACATACATTTTTTCTGTCTCATAAATCAAAAGTACTTTTGTTATTAGTGAACGAGAGAGAGAGAGAGAGAGAGAGAGAGAGAGAGAGAGAGAGAGAGAGAGAGAGAGAGAGAGAGAGAGAGAGAGATTGTGCAAGTTCATATGCATTTAGAACATATGTACCTGTCATGTTGTACAAAATGATCAAGCTGGTTTGAATATATAAGTTATGGGTATTATTTATTGGTAAATTGTAAGCAACAAAACGACTCCACATTGTCAGGTTATTAAGTGCAAGTTGTATTTTCACTGCAACTATAATCTCATTATCAAATTGCAATAAAAAAAATAAAAAATTTGAAATCAAAGCATAAATTAATGTGTGTATGCATGCCAGATTGATCAAATACAATTTTTCAGTGAACAAGACCATATTTATTCAGTGTAGTTTTTAATTGTTGCTTTTGCAAAGAGAAATAAAGACCATTTTCTGTTACCTGAGGAGTGGGATAATCCTTATGTAGAGACCCTACTATATTCCATTGGGAATAAACACTGCTAAATCAACAGTTCATTCATGTTTTAATTATGATGTACATTGTCACAATAACTACATGGCTATAGTGTTATTTACAGGTAATTAACCCATTAACCCCTGGAGGTTTTTGCAGTTTTGGACTAAAATGGGAGTAGGGAATTGATTTTGGGAGATATTTATAAATACATTATAATACATCTAATTGGAAGACATTTTCGTGTTATGTGATGCCTATTTGTGTTAGAAACGTCGATTTTCATTGGCTCTTTCGCCTGAGCATGAGCAGAAGGGTAAAAATTAGATTTTTTTTTTTTGTTAAACGGACCCATCATTTTCATGTCAAGACCACTCTACATTCTAAATGCCCATCTTATCCTAATTTTTGCAAAGGTTCATATGCCTGAGTGCAATTCAGACTGGTCTGTCTTCGATCTGAAGCCAAAAAGTCTAAAATCTGGACACAAAACCAGATCACAAGCTCAAGAGAATTTTGGATGGAAAAAACTAAGGTCCAAAAAGTGACGTTTTTCCCTCTGTATTTTGTAGTGTAACTAGAACATCCATATTATTTGGTATCTTCGCAAAGCTACATCTGTCTACCTTTCTATAATACCACCCACTTTATTGTGTCACACATAGCCTTAACGCTACAGAGTTTAGAAATAGGCTACCACCTCCTGCCCCACAAATGTGGTGCTAGGGGTTAATGAGTTAAACAAGAATTTTGGAAATTTTTACAAATTGTCAAAACATGGCTAAATTTGTAATTTATGTGCAATATCAATGCACAAGAGATCAAATATGCAAGAAATATTCAAATTTGGTGACATCACCAAGATGCACTGTTTAACCCATTAACCCCTAAAGGTTTTTGTTGTTTTCACCTAAAATTCGAGAGGTAAAATCATCAAGGCTGCAAGTAGGGAAATGAGGCTCGCTTTAGGGAAATGAAAATTAGTCAATGTGCTATTGAAGAAGTTGTCCATATAGCAGATGTTATCAGGACAAGTGATCACATTATTTGTTATTCAAACTAGCCATTAAAGGTAATAGGTATATCATAGAATAAATTTGTAAAAAAAAATGTTACTTATATCCAAGTCAAAACGGGACAAGCATTTAAAAGATAGTATATTTATATAATATAAAATCGATTTAACGGAGACCGTGACTTTCAAATTTACGATGGAAAATGACAAGGTTTTTATATGTTATGTTTGTATGGCTAATGAAACACTAAGACAAGCTGACCAATGGTCTGTGGTCTTCACATTAGCATGTACTGAGATGTAATTTTTGTTGATAAGTCAACATCAAAGAGCTTCTGAATTTGTTTTAAAATGCACATGGTGTTTTGCTACGGTGAGGGACTTAATAAAAAGAACGATAATATTTAAAGGTATGGTCTATAAAGTCCTTTGTGCTTTTGTTAATAAACAGCTAATGACAATAAGATTTTTTGTATATGGGTGCCTGAAGGATCTTTTGCAAATGGGGTTGGGGGTCAGTCAGTCATGGCCGAAGGAGTTTGTATAATAAGCAGTCTGAAACTAAAGATAATATGTACTAAGGGTGTTGAACAGAATCTTCTGACATATTTTCAACTTCATTTGTATG
The DNA here is from genome assembly GCA_016746295.1 of Potamilus streckersoni. Taxonomy (NCBI): domain Eukaryota; kingdom Metazoa; phylum Mollusca; class Bivalvia; order Unionida; family Unionidae; genus Potamilus; species Potamilus streckersoni. Next base: position 888,767 of record JAEAOA010002332.1, on the reverse strand, counting down.
ATTATACTTGTCTGAATATATATTGCAATATGATTTCAGGGGTCAGGGGTCACATGACCCCACTTGAAATATGCTGTGACGACCATGCTTAATCATCAATCATATTTTTGTAAAAATAAAGTGGGAATACAAAATTTTATATCTTTTTTTGCAAACATAAATCTTAGTAGAAATGTTATGTCCGATAATTTAATGAATTTTTCAAATAACAAAGTGATATGTACAAAAAATTATGATACATTTAAATAATTATTTAGATAATTGAATTGTGGATGAAAAATTATAAAGTATGAAAAAAATTAAATAAAATATAATCCTAAAAAGTAGGACACAACTCTCATTTCACGCAACCAAAGAATGTTATCTCAACCTAAACTTTGTGCAGCCAAACAATTTTGTTACAGATGTTTAGCTCAACTTAGTATGCCTACATGAAGTTTGACTTATTAGCGAACATCTAAAGAATGTTAGACCATTTTCCCCCACTACTGCTCAAAATGTTCATAATCACATATGCTTAGTATGCTAGTGCAAGAGTTGAATGGCAGTAGTTGACCTGCATGGTTGACCAAATCTAACATACCACACCTATTGAGAATCTAATTTGTTTTGTTAGCCAATAAGTCAGAAGTATATTCAATCCAGTGCATTCAAACCATGCATAATGTTGGTAAACTTTAAGCAGTTATATGAGACCCTGTGTATATTACAAATAGATTCTTTAACAGGGGTCAAGCTAACAGGCAAAACGACCAAAAAAGTTGCCAAAAACTGTAAACTTCACTTTGTTCTGTTATGAGAGTTAAAATATCATCCTGTGTGACTGTTTTATTCTTTACAAAACAATGACAGTAGTTTATAATGTTTGAAATAATTCCTCATTGTAACATTGTATTTAGAATACTCCCTTACTGTAACCAAGTATTTGGAATAGAAATACTTCCTTATTGCAGCAAGTATTTAGACTAGTTCTGACAGTATTGTGTTGTAGCCCAAGGCAAAATGTTTTGCAAGCAGTACTTACATCAATTGGGCTGACAAACAAAATCTTGTACATTCACAAGTGTCTTTAATAGCTGAGTGACCATCACCTCTCTCTTGAACAAGTTATTAATACAGGTTTTTTAAAGTTAAGACTACCACTTAATTATAAAAATATACCAACAACTAATGTTTCAAAACTTAAAACATTAATCCATAAATAGTCATTTGCTTTTTTAAAAGTAGAATCTTAAAACCCTCTATGTGAAATATCATGGATGTAAATGCAAAGGATGAAATAAAAACAGAAAGGCCAAAATTAAATGAGATTTCATCAGCTAAATAAACTGGTAACATTATTCTATTAGCCTATTACCTAGGAAAAGCATCAAAGAACCAGGTTCTTTTTGTTTCAGGAAAAGCAACACGCATTCCTGACATGAGTGGTGAATGCAAGATGACAGCTCCAACTTCATATCTTGATGCTAGATCTATGGTCGGGACTGTTCCTATACTTTGTCCATAAAGTATAATATTCTGCGGACTGATTCCATATCGTGTACGCAAGGCCTGCCAAGCAGCATCAATGTCTGCATATAAATTTTTTTCAGACGGCTTCCCTGAACTACATCCATATCCAGAATAATCAAAGCTGAAAATATTGCAATTTATCCGTGAACCAAGCCCAATGTAAAAGCTGCTCATCTGTCCAAGATCAACAGCATTACCATGGCTAAAGAGAATTGTATATTGGGCATTTGGCGAACAACGAACAAACATGCAAGCGTTTCTGTTCCCTCTGGATGTCCGTGTCATGAAAACTTCTATACAATCTAGTTCACGCTGTGTATATTGCCATTCGGCTTTTTCCTTCAAGTGTAGACTATAACGGGACCCTGTATCATCTTGAATTAGGGAATATGTTGGCTCGGGAGGCAGGAAGGCGAGCTTTGCCGCGATCCTTGAGGGGCATGGCGGACAACAAAACAGACAACACAGCTCGCTAAACGATAGGCCATTCATATTGGCCCTCAAAATATGAATTTCTGTGACTAAAAATTGAGTTCTAAAGTCACTTTAGTGGCCCTTTCAATTTTGAGGGAATACCTCCTCACCATATGTTGTCTGTCATTGTATTTCGAAAATTGAAACACAGCTATTCTTTTCTTCCTCTCTTTCCGTCTGACGTCACGGTATTGACAACCGGAAGTTGCTATTTAAAATTAGTATTTATCTTTTCTGTAATTTACGAATCATAAATTGTCGCAACAAATTTAAAACAAAGAATCTTAATAAATAATTGGATTATTCGTTACCAAAAACTAATATAAATAAAATATGCATTCGATTGATCAGCTGGTACTCAGCTATGAAATTCGACTACACACGCCATCGGTAAGGGCTAATGCAACAACGCCAAACAGCAGTGCCCATCTTGGCCAATCAGAATCATCGAATCATAAGTAAATTTCTGAGACTTTTTACTTGGTCGCATAATTGGATTTATAGGTATATGAGAGTCTATTCAATATTTTATACACAACTAAAATATTATTAATTCTTCATAAAATTGTGTTGATTTTTTTTTAAAAACCATCAACGACAATCAGGACATAAACGCAAAACGACATTTCCTTTTTTTTTTTTTTTTGGAGCACTGATTTTTGTCTCGGGGTACCTTCTCGCAAATACTGTCCACTTTTACTACAGGTTGTTTCCGTTCACTGATATCTGACTTAAATTGGCAAGTACATATCATAGACCGGTATAGTAGAACTCGTAACTTGTGGTCGAACTCGTAATCCAAGGATAAAAGTTCGATACCTGCTAGAATCTGTTGCATCACATGAGTCTGCAGTTTTATCAATAAAGCATGACAAAATTTCTGACAACATGGAATCACCTTAACGGTATAATAAGATAACACAAGGATACAAGGGGAAATTAACATCATGCCAACATCATTGTTGGTTATGAGAGATTTCAAGAAATGCAATGTTTAAATGCCCGTAAGTTTAACATACTGAGTCCATATGGGGTCAAGAGAAAAAGTCACTAAAAATGTATACAGGTTTATATGTGTCGCTTGAGTTATAATGTTTATGTTTAAAATTATGGTTCTTTAGCTGACATATATGACGTCAATAGCACATTGTTCGTTGTTAGAAGTAAGTAGTGATAGGGGGCACATTAGGGTCTGTGGAAATCCCAACCAAAGATGTGTCTTGGCACTTTCGGGTCTATGAGAAATTAAAATGGAGAAATTTAACATGGAGTGTATATTGACAAATCACTCTAGAGTCTAGGGAAATCCTCCAAAAATGTGTCCTGGCACTATGGGGTTTATTGGAATTTAACATGGAGGAAATTTAACATGGGCTTAATAAGGACAAGGGATTGGACCTGTCTAACGTAAAGGGGAATTGAACATACAGAGACATAAAAACATTGTGTGTGTGTGTGTGTGTGTGTGTGTGTGTGTGTGTGTGAGAGAGAGATAGATAGAGAGAGAGAGAAACAAATATTGAGTAAATCTTTGGTTTTTTTTATAGTTTCTCTCCTCCCATCTTTTTTTCCACCAACACATTATCTTCCCTATTATATTCTTGTTCTTGTTATTTTTAACTCCTTTTCTCATTCTTTTTCTTTTTCTTATAATTTTCATTCTCATATTCATCATTTATTTACTTTAGAGACAAATGTTTGTTAAGCGAAAAAGACACAAACAAACGTACACGTGCACACATATACACAAACAAATACACACAACGAAGTACTTAAAGGCACACTTTAACTAACAAACACATAAGACAGAGAAATAGTTTGGCAACTTGAATAGTCTCTTTTCTAGAGATTTAGTTATCACTGAGAAAAGCTGTTTGTTTTTTCCAACTACATGTGCACTTGCTTAATGCTTGAATCTCCCAGGTGGGCCCCACAAACACATTTACGGCGCATGTCATTCTCCCTGTTCATTATTGCTCTTGATGGCGCAATGAGGGGTTGAGTGGTCTCATCATCCCAGTTTTCACTCTGAGGGATGGCGAACATTTCTCTTTGTCTTCTAATCTGCAGCTTGTGATGATGAGGTCTACTTATCTCATGTGGACGACTTTCTGGCGGACAGCCACTCTTGGTGCTGGATGTGGCTGACGTTGTTGTGACGGTTGTAGTGGCTGTGGAGGTGTCATCACCTCAGGCTTGACTTCACACAAAGGCCTAAGTATAGTGTGAGGCAGGATTCTTTCCTTTCCTCCTACTTCTTTTTTTTTTCTTCTCTTCTTCGAGCTTGGCATCTTCTTCTATGGCCTCCATTGCCAACTCGTCCTGAATACGTCCAGCATATTCCAGGTGCATATGGAGTTCAAGTAGTTTTGAAATTCTGCTCATTTTGTCACTGTTGACTGGTCAACATTCGGTAGCCAGACTGGGACTGGACTGGAATTTGGATTATTGTGGCGTGCACACTTATCAGGTATGTGTCACTTTTTAATTTCTGCAAGCAGAATGTTAAATTTTCCTTGGGAAAGGGATCGGTGCCCCATCTCCCTGGCTTTATTGCACTCAAGGAGTGTTGGTAAATGTACCATTAGGTCGTTTAATTGGATCCATTATACCCCAACGACCTGAATGAGTACACTAGCTGAAAAATGGAACTCGATACTCAAGGGTAAAGTGCGATTAACTTTTAATCTCAACAGCACACTCCTCAGTAAATAGAGGATACTCTTTGGCATGCAGAAATCACCGGGCTATCTTTTTTCTGCCACGTATGGGTATCCAGAACGCTCGTTCAGCATGTTATACCATACACATCACATGCTAATCCACCACAGCAACAGCTAGCTCTTTGTGGCAATCTTGAGTAGGAATTGACCCACCACGCTCTCAAGAAATTTCAGTCTGCGCTATCAGATGTCTACTGAAGCAGTTTGTGACGTCAGTCGAGATTGATTGGCAACTATGATGTCACAATGGGACACCTGCCTTTTCGTCGGATGGGAATAGTCAAATGTCTCCGTCATTGTACGAGATCCGAGTGTGGAAAAGGAGGAAAGGACCTCGGAAGCCGGCGCGAAGCGAAGCAATGGATGTCGTATACGCCCCAAAACACCAGTCCATACTTATTTTAAAATTCAGTCAAGTTATACTAATGGACATATAAAAAACAAAACCAATAGCGTGTAAGCCACATGTGCAATTAGCCAAATTAAATAAGTTTCACATCATTATATTTTCATTCAAAGTTGGAATTTTGTTATCAAAGTGTACATGAACATTCTTAAAATATACCAATCTTCTAAGTTAAAATTATTAATACAATTTGGATTCACGCATAGTTTTAAACGAGAGTAAAATTTGACGATGGTAACAAAAGGATCAAATTAGTACAACATAAAGATATAGTCAGAAGAAAGGTTTTCGAGCTAAAATGAAAACCTAATACATTCACCCAGGCAAAATTGAAGGTTGCTTGGTCTTTTCATACTGAGACCCAGGACGTCGAGGATTTTCCGGATTAAGTCTGTACTCGCAATAGTCTGGCGTATTCTTTCTTCTGTGGGTATCCCTGAAACCGCATTCAAAAATCGCCATTACCCTCCAGTCATCAGTAGTGTTCAGCCCCAGGTTATTCTGAACTAGTTGTGAGCCAGTCGTAGTTGACTCGTTGGGTGGGTAGGTGAGTTTATAACCAATGGGTTGGTAGCTGAGTCGAAGCGAGCAGATAACACATACAGGGGCCCCACAACTTTTTCTTTTCTTATGTTAGATAGTCGTGGCCCATGGTCCGCAACCTACTCTACCTCTTTTGGTAACGTTGCATGATAACGCGTTGAGTGATGTTGCTCCCTCCTCTTCCCCATGCCGAGAAATAGGATACCCAGTTGATGTTAAGTGCTGTCCTCAGACTTAGCGCTCTGGTGTTGTTCCCTCTATGTCCACTGGGTGAATGGAATGAATATGACTTTTTTTTTCACTTACAAACACATTTTATTATTACTCATACAAGAGAAAACAATTGGTCATAGGCACACTATTCTATTTTGCTTATAAACACCCCTACCCATCCACCCCACCACACTATCTTATAAACCAGAAAAACGAAAAGCTTGTAGACACACTTCTATTTTTTGTAACTTGGTAACATACAAAATTATATGATTGGTAATTTGACTAGTATCTCTTTTCTAGGTAATATGTGGTAGAATTATTGATGGTGTAAAAGCAATATTTTATCGTCTAACACTGAGTTTCCATCTGGCTGCATGATTTCCGACGAGATAGGGTCTACTTATGCAGAAGGAAAAGAAGTCATTCGTGTCCACACGGCAGTCCACAAAAACTCGGTCTGGCTCCTGCTGATGTTTGTGTTCTCTCTTATGTTTCTTAAGCCTGTACTTTGCCGACCATTTTTCTACTTTGTTTTTTGATTTTTTTCTAAAGACCTCTTCTATCAGGTTTTGGGCTATATTTAACATCCTGACATTCTCTTACTCATCAGGCTTGGGTATCAGGTTTTGCCTTCATTCAGCTTGGCTAGTCTTCAAGGCATGTTCATAACTAAACTAGTCAACCATGGATGGTCAGACCGGAGACTACCCCCAAGCGCGGACGCCATAGAAAATATCCCTACAACATTATGGATTGTGTAGGAACGCTATAGAGCTTATCTCATGGTGAGAGATAGAGAGAAGTCAAAGATAATATATTCACGGTGTTTTTGAAAACAAACGACAGACACATTTTTTCCAAACAATAGTTTTTTTTTAACTCACATCCAACCAACAATTAACCAACAATTAACAATAAAACAATTCTTGAAAAAAATATATATATAACTTTAAAGTCGTTATATAATCGTCTTTTTGAGAAAAAAAATGAAGTTTCACCGTAACGTTCACTCTGGTGAATGAAATACTTTGTCACAGATCTCCTTTTATAGTAATATTAACACTGTCGACTGACGGGCAAATAGTGTGGTACAAATTCGCGGTGAACGTGATAGGTGTTTCCACCTTCTTCGTCAGAGTTCGTGGTAGAATCCAATTTGAAAGGGATGACACAGTAACGTTAAGGAAGTGTGTCCCACCACGTTGTACTCCATGACATCGGAGTACACAAAAATCCAATTTAGTCCTTGGTCTATTTCCACAGGGAAAAGAAACAACATTTTAGAATCAGAGTTGTCGGAAATGACTGGAAATTTGTTTTTCTTGCTTGTATTTATCCTCATCTCAACATATCCCCCCAAAAGGTCAAACAGTTCAGGATAAAATGTAAAGGACACCATTTTTCTCAACCGAAATATTCAACAGACTGCAATAGGAATCAATCTTGACACTTTTTTGTTTTCTTGCCAAGTGTTTAAAAGAATGCTGCATTGAACCTTGTAGCAATCGTGTTCACCAGATGTTGACCGCTAAAATAATAGCATGTAAGGAATTACCAACTAATATGTGGTCCCTAGAGTCTTGGAGTTCTTCTTTCTCAGTGATATTTCCAATTCGCCTTTGGTTCAAGAAATTTTTTAATTCTTCGTAGTGAATTTCGATCTTAAAGTGTTTTATTTGGAAGAAAATTTCGGACTTGTGTAGGGTGAATCATTTCGGCCAAGCAACTTCCCAACGAGATTCGTGACTCAATAAGATGGCATTAACTAACTTGACCGTGAAGCAGCGTGTCTTTTAGAAACACCTTCATGTAACTGTCACTGGCAATGGTAGCAACGATGATACAAAAACCACAAACATTTGGCAGAAGATAAAGACGATTTGCTTTTTAGGCACACGTTCTCCACACCATACCCACAAAAGTTGTTTTTGTAAATCTTGCACAGAAGAACTGGGTGAAGAAGTGGTCACAGCTGTAGTGGGCGAGGCTGTCTTGAAGGGCATGGTGGTCACTTCTTTTTATAGACGATAACTTGCGAAGCATCGATCCAAGAATCAAACCTGGAAGGATATCCTTTCCAACCTACTTTGACTTCTTTGACACGTCGTTTTCCCACTTTACGGGTTCTTCGATCGAGAATGATTTCGATGTCGTATACTTCGTCTTCTTTTTTGGTCACACGTTGTAATTCGGGCAAGTAAAACGATACGTTTAACACTTGCCCGTTCATGTCTTCCAATTTATAGACGATTTGATAACGTCCACGCAATCGTCCAGTGACACGAAATAATTCGGTGGTGTAATTAGGTAAGTAACCGTTGTCGAAAGTGTGTTTGGTTTTGCCAATGTGTACCCAATCTACTCTTCTAAAACCACCGCCTTGTTTTGGGAAGAGTCACAGTCGGGGACGTACTAAACAGGCGCTTAAAGATGGTCACTTTGTTGTCGGGAGTAACTTCCGAGCACTTACACTTGGACCAGGTGCTGTAAGAAGTTGATTTCGTGATTCTCGTTGGTGAAGAAATGAATGTGTCCTTTCGATAATTCTTTTTGGAAAGCTTGGTTCAGAGATTCGGTGCCTTTGTCGGTTTGCCATCTAAGAGGGTGACGACCACTTTATTTCAACACCAGTTTGATGGTTGGGACTAACACGGTGCTCGATTTGGACTCCAATGGTACTACCTATGCATGACATGTATTGATAAACTCTTGGCAAATGCGTTCACTCAACTCTGCAGGAAAGCCACTAATATTCTCTTTTTAGAATATTGATGAAGAAATTACTTGGGTCCTATTACAGGTAGGTAATGACATTGCAGAAACCATCAAACATGTTCTACGTATGCGGAATCTTTCTGCTTCCACTCGTGAAGTGACACAACGCAACTGAAGCACTTGGCTTTATCATCTTCGCCCATGTAGTCAAATCCGGCTCTGGCTAATTCTTTAGGGGGCATGTCTTATCAAATATTTAGGAAACTTTGCTTTGAATGTTCGGAATGAAAGTCGCAGTATTCAGGCAAGCGTATATGCAAAGAATATTCTTCTTTCTCTAACTCATTTCGATGAATCACTGGTAATACCCGAAATAAGTTGCTCAGACATGGATGACATCTGTAGGGTGGTAACTGCAGGGTAGTCAGACGTTGAGGATAAAAATTAGTAAAGTGATAAGGTGTGCCATAACGAGTGGCATCACTTTATAACATTACCCTGAAATAGTCATAGCAAGGTTCCCATGAAGTCCTGCTAAATCGCTCAGATCACGGCGTACGGCATCCCTGTAATCTCAAGGCACAGCACCGCACTCCAACTGAGAATCACAGAACTTGTGTCTGTTTGAAAGGATTCATCTTTCTCGCTTAACAATTGTGTTCACAATAAACTATCAGTCTTGAACGTTTTCCCTCTTTTATGCTGATTAACATCGACTTTTCCGTAGGGTACAGTGAAGTGGTTGGGAATCCGCACTCGCTTCTGGTACATAATTTGATAATTTTTTTTCTTCAAAAGTTTGACAGGCGATTTAGTGTATGACTAAACGAACAATCTTGTGTGGTTCGTAGGTGGTTACTTTAAAATGTTGATCCTCTCCAGACTGCATGGTATCTTTCAATACCACAAGGTTCTTCAGTCCACTGGTGCGATAATTTAGTGTCAATCCTTTCATTTTACACTCGGTGTGCACTTCACTTTGCTGGTCACGTCATTCGTATCCGTAATTATTGGAACCGCCACTAGCAAAACTTTAAATCTAGTCTGTTGGGTGCTCGTCCGTCCATGCTCCTAAACGGTCTCATTCGATGTCTTGGTGACATTGACCAAGGCGATCGATGTAGATGAAACTGTCCGTGTCAAAGTACAGCTCTCGATCTCGTATCTGGTGTAAGACAACGTACAATTTTAAGCGAAAATGGGCCGTCAGGAAGGCTGCAGTGTTGACATTTCCAATTTCGTTGGACCGTGCAAAATTCCGTTCTTCTTATTAATTGATTAGGATTAAGTTTTCACGAAGGCATCCACGTGTTTCATGTATTTGCCTTTGTCGTGAATCATCTGGAAGTAGCGGAAAGGTTCTGTCAAATACTCTGTCTTGGGTAAACACGGTCGGGCTAAACAAATCTAGCCTTAAGGCTTCTTAATTTGGACAATGCTGCGATATATATATATATATATATATATATATATATATATATATATATATATATATATATATATATATATATATATATATATATATATATATATATAAAGTTAAAATAATCGAAGCAGAAAGGTCTTTAGAACGTTCAATGATTATTTCTTTATTTCGTCTCTAAACATAAAAGGAACTACAATACTCTTCAGTTGAAGCTGACCAGGTCATTCCTTATTAGACATAATAATCAGACCCGTATCAGTTCAAAAGGTGCACATGTCAAATAAAAGATTTTGCAAAGGAACTTATTTAAAGCATGCTTTAGGCCATTGAAACCAACGACAGACACTTGATTTGGAGGAAAAATTCTATGAACAGTTATTAAGGATATGTCAGGGGAACTTAAGGGCGTACTTATTGAAAAACAATTTAGAAAACTGTTTCTATATAAAGAATACAAATCATATGGCGAATAACAACCCTTTCAAGCGTACTGGATCCACCATGGGATCACGTGTGTCAGGGATTGATTAAAATAGATGCAATAAACTGACGACGAACAGTACAAAACTAGTAACTAACTAGCCTAAGCGCTTTCGACTCTTAATGAGTCTTTTTCAAAGGCAAATACAAAACATATATACGACAAACAAATAAACACAAAACGTTGTGTTTGTAAACCTCTACATGGCTGTCTCCACATGTGTTAAAACTATAAATACAACCAGCTTGTATAGATTAGTTGCGAAAACTGAAAACGGTGTATAATTCCCTAAAAGTCTACAAGCCAAAGCGACATCTATTTTTACTTTTTGTACATTTATGTAACGCAGATTATATCCCGGATATTTGATTCTATACCGGTTATTCTTATAGTAATAATTGAAGGATAATAAGAAGATTTAGAAAATGTTAAATTCTACTAGTGCATAGTTTTCATTTTCTAGTCTTCTTGGTTTAGACCGCTTGGTTTCAATGTTCTAAGGCGGCGTATCCAGTATGATTCCTTTTCCTTCCTGGTTTCGGAACTCCAGCTGTGGTTGTTAGCAATAGCGATAATACTTATATAATATAATATAATATAATATAATATAATATAATATAATATAATATAATATAATATAATATAATATAATATAATATAATATAATATAATATAATATAATATAATATAATATAATTGAATTGTCCAATAATAATTGACAATAATTGAATTGTCCAAATTCAAGTTAATGATGTAACTAACCAGGGGCATTTGTTTTGTGAACAACAAATAATACTTTTTTTAAATTGTAAACATGTTTACTCCGGTTTAACTTAAAGATACAGTCTTGAGTGAGTCTACCCATGGAAAGTTCGAAAAGCGAGATTTCCCATTAAATTGAGAGAATGTTTCCATGTAATGGAAAACGCAACCTAGGTCAAATGGAACTGTATATAACTTATTTACATTAGGATTATTCATTCTTGCTTTATCTAAAGCGGTATCAGTGGTATTGTGATGTTTACTTTTTATTTTGGGTGGATTTATTTATTCAAATTAGTCACTTAATTTTCAATGCGCTCAATAGTACTATTGGACTAAAAATTAATTTGGACTTAAAGTGAATTCAGACGAGGTTATTTTCGACGATATTATTGTAACACATCTGAAGACTCTTAGCTCACTGCCACGGCCAGTAGCACACTTGAACATTTGAGGACACATGCACTTCAACACATTCGATATCGGAATTTATTTAAAACACCACTGGAACTCAATTAGAACTTCATACATTTGGACTTGTTATATAACTTTTAGGACTGTTTCAAATTTACTTCACTGTACTGTTAGTTCTTTTTAATGTTTCACTTTGTATTCAAGAGAAATAAATTATTTGTTGAAATTTACAAAACTTGATGGTTTTCGCTCTGTTCTGTTATTTAGGTTAAGACTATACAGTCGTAACATTAGATAGACGAGCCACGTACATAAAAAATAAAGATGCCAGTTGATGTTGAACAATTAACATACTACTCTGTTATGAACACAGACGCAAAATCACCTCCCCTAAGTGAACATATACTAACTAGGCCAATACCAATATTAAAAATTATTAGTGTTTGAGATGGGTGGTAATGAAAATAGTACCCTTCTGATTTTTTGTCCAAGGTTTAATTTCCTGTTCTAGATCGTACTTTGAATTAAGCAATAGACTTTAAGTTGGTGTATGATATTTTTGTTACATCCTATATATTTTATCCGTATTATCGGTCTCCTTATTGATTAAATATTAATCTTCACTAATATTTACAATTATTTTTTGTCCAGATGTGGACTAAAACGCTGTAAGTTCTGTACATTCTGTATTTTATATTATAATATATAAAAAGATACATAAATGCATTTAACGTTGTCCTCAAAACGATAAATGAACCGGTGTCACAACACATGCATCTGTCAAAGGTGAGATTGGAAAAAAAAAAAACACGTGTTGAAAATTCAAGAAGGTCTAATCAGAGAACAGTAAAGATGAGTTCTCAACGTGGGAATGTACAGAAAAAAGGGCCACCAAAGCATCAGAACAAGACAGCTTTTAAGAATAACCTTCATGACAAAACTAAGAAAACTTCAATGATAAATCGTCTGCAGGTGGCAGGAGTTTGTCGAAGATGTAAAGACATAATTGATTGGAGGATCAAATATAAAAAATATAAGCCACTTACTCAAGCTAAAAAATGGTGAGAGTGCAATTTTGAATGATGTGTATTAAACTAAATTTCAAAACCATATTGGAAACAAGATAATTTTTATAAATTTTCATGGGTCATCCATGGTGAATTGCGATAAGCAAAATTCCCAAATGTACCAAAATCTACACCAAATTATTATCAAATACACCTTTTATACGCGTTTTATACAGAGTAGCAAAGATTACAGAAAAAGTCAAATGGTAATAGTTTAGTCATACAATGTAATACCCAAATACTTTTGTTTTGGCCTGTTGAGGTCTTATAGTACTACAATGTAAGTAGTACTAATATTAGTCCTTTTGTGGACACGGTAATAACAGCAGCCAGGTGTGATTCATACCCGGCTCTATTTTAGCCTGATATTAAAAATTTTGAACATGTATTTTGATATATTATGACATAAATTGAGTAGTCCTCTTATTTAATACTGGAATAATTGCAAATCATTGTAGAAATAGTGGTAAAAATCTCGTTTACCTTTCTTATCCGATATTTTCTTTTTCATCGTCTGCCATTTTAGTTCAAATAATGCCTACTTTTGTTCTCAGACTCGTTTGTGTGCCATATAAGGACGCTAATGCCTTAGTTGGAAACATAAGCAGATCGTAAAAAAAAAATATGGCGCGGTTTGAGTTGGAAATTCTGCGCATTAAAAGTAAATACGGTTTACCGGTGACTTTGAAATTCCACTAAGAAGCAATTATTTTCTCAACAAAACCGTATTCCGCAATTTATGCAAGTATCCATCTCGCATTATGCCATTCAACAACTAATACCATAGCGTAGAATATCCATATGTAGTCTGACAAGCCTTATGTAGAAAAGGGGTCATGGCGAGAGTCACGCATTATCTGTCATGGTGGACACGGTGAGGTTAGCATAACTATGCCAATTTATTTTACCGTGTAAGGGCTTAAAAAGTTCAAAATAAGCCAATCTTTTTTGACAAAATGATTATACTTATTTAGTAGATTTCTAAACTAATTGTCTTTCTGACTTAAGTGATTTGTTTTGTTCCATTACATGACATGGGATCAGGTCATAGCCTCAACCACAACAATATAAGTTGGGGCTCCGACATCATAGCTACAATGTAAGTCCCTTCACCCAAATATTTTGTTTTGGTTGGGTGATGGGTTGTACTGCCTTACTAATGGTACTGTGAAGCTTGTTTTGATGTCGACTAACAGTGTAACAAAAGTCAAATTTTCAGGAATATCACACACAACTGGCAACCAATAACAACACATTTCTACAATGTAAAGTTACAATATTTTTTTCAGACTTTACTTACCCTGATGTCTTTTCTCCAATTAATTTAAATTGTCATGAAAGAAATGGACCTGTTTTTTAAGTTTCACTGGCCTACATTTCAGTTGGCTGGAAAGCAATGAAAACCGGGAACTCCAAATTCAGGTCAGGTTGAAATATTATTCTTTAACAAAAAGAATAAAACAATATATTATGCGTAATGGAACTATAAGCAATGACATTCGAACTGGGCTATGTAAAGCCGTTATTAGAGTCGTAAGACATAGCACTAAAGCAAAAACATGTAATGTCTTACATTTTAGGACTAGAGGTCTTAATGCCTAAATAACAGTGCAGTGTTGAGTGTTCTGATGTTGACTAACATTGTAATGATAAGTCAAATTTTCAAGAATATCTAACACATTTGGAAGTTAATCCTTTTCTACAATTTAAAGTCATTGTTTTAGTTTGACTTACTCTGATGTCTTTCTTTTAATAAATTCAATTCCTCAAATTAGAAAATGGACATGTTTTCAAGTTCCACTGGCCTACATTTCAGTTTTCTGGAATGCAGTGGAAACTGGGAATGCTGAAATTGGATATAGTTGAAGTGTAAATGAATAAAAATATATTGATATTCAAAAAAAATTTTCATATAGCTTCATTTTGTTCAAGAATCTCATAAGCCTTTTAACTGACTTTGATATTCTCAACTTCCATTGCATTCCAGCCAACTGAAAATACCAAGTTCTAAAATCATGATTCTTGGCACAGATGCAGCCAAAGTCATGACTGGCACAGGCATAGAGGTGTCTGGGTATATGTCGAGAGAAAATCATGTGCTGTTGAACTACCATTGTATAGTTCATAGGCTTGCACTTGTTACATCTCAGGCTGCTGATGTCCCTTTCTTTGTTTTGATTATCAGTGTACTGATAGGAATATTCTTTTTTTCACAGCTTCATCACATTGCACTACAAGACTGACATTCAGACTTATTGAATAAACTCTGAAAATCAAAGAAATTCATGTTAGTCTGTTCAGGAAGTATATAAATGGTGAGACTAGCCAATGGCATTCTTTTCAACTGTCAAAGATGCACTTCTAATTGCAGTTAGTGTTTGGTACTGATATAATTCTGTATCATTAGATGTGTGTTTAAAATGTTATATATAATTTAAGATAAATTGAAACCAACAATCATTAAGTACTTTACTCTCTTAAATTAAAGTTACAATTAATTTCTGATGCTGAAATAAGTCAAAGATAATAAGCAGAGTATATAGGCTAAATTAACTTTATATGAGATCTAAAAAATGTATGTTGTGTGTGCTAGCTAAATGGTTATCAGTCATTAAGTATTATACTATTTTAAATGGTTTGGAGCAGGTCCTGCCATTCATCCTAGTGTACAAATTCAAGGTAAATATGTTAAATGAAAACTAACACAGAATATACTCATATTTCTAATTTCTAGTACTGCAACAGATAAATATATATACAAAAATGACAGTTATATTTTGGCCCCACATTTTTTTAATGGTATCATTTTTTTTACACATGTCGAGCCCAATGGTCCCATTGGGGTAACCTTGTGTCAGAACACTGCAAATCACTATAGATCCTTCATTCTGCAGAAGTAAAAACTATCAGCATGCACAAAAGCATTGATTATCATAACAGTGTCATTCAGGCTGTAAAAAAGTTTTAAATGATGATATGACCATACTGGCCTCTTTTAAAATGTCAGAAGTTCTGATTGATATTTTCATTAGATTTTTGTTTCACTTTGTATATAGTTGCATAGAAAATAAGCAGGGCTTCTTTGTTTCTGATATTTTTTATATGTCCCATGTTATGTTTTTTATTGTGTTGTTCATTCAGAAAACCAGCTAAACCAACACATAAAGAACAAATTAATTCTGAAAGTAAAGCATCAAAAAAGAGGAATTGTTAATTATTTTACTATTTTTCTGTCACTTATACTTTACAGGTGTAATTAACAAGTTATTTGTTTACATTCTTTAAATCTGATTTACCATAAACATGAATTGGTTTAAGTAAAAATATTCTCATTAACAGTTTTTCCACAACAAAATCTGAAACTTCAAGAAAAGAAATTGCTGAAATTGACTGATAATGATGATGACTGATACTAAAAGAGTTCCAAAAGATGAAATTGATTGTATATTCCTTCTGGGAGTGTGTCAAACTGTTTGAATAAAATTAACATGACCTTTTTGCCTTTTCAGTGTGTTAATAAACTTGTGTATATTTGATTTTTATTGAGTGCTTGACATTTGTCCGTTATTGAGGGTTGTGAATAGATTTTTTACACACCTGACTTTTGTCATGATTATAAGTGGTAAACAAGATGTTTAGTAAAATTTAAATTTCAGGCCTAACCTTGTTTGCAAGTTGGTGGAATTTTACATTAGTTTTTCAGAATTACTGTTGTATCATCTGTCTAGTTGAAATATGTATAAAGAGAGGTTTGGTAAACAAAGTATTGATTCCTGTTTTAAGATTAGTCTTTGGAATCATTTACAGTGGTGTTCAGATCTATTTTGTGAGGAATTATTTAAATCATTCATTTGAATAACAAAGTGCTCATTGACATTTGGACTAACACATTACTTTGGGATTATTTTAAACATTCAGGATTATTGAAATTCGTTTGGAAAATCTATATTTCTGGACTTGTGATAGGACATTTATATTTATTTGGGATTTAACTCACAATACTATAAGTGACTCTTCAATTTTCACTTTGTACCTAGAAGAAATTTATTATTTTTTGATTTTAATAAACTTGTTACCGCTTATTTCTGTTTGATAGTTTAAGACCTAGAGTCTTAAAAAGTAAAAAAAAATTAAATAATATTGCCAATGTTTAAATTAAAGTAGAACTACTATATTTACTCGCTTATCAATCATGTCAACCTGCAAAAATTGCACAGACCCTAATCTGTCATTGCATAATGCATTGACAGATCTGGATCTGTGCAGCTTGATACAAGTAATCAAACAACATAGAACAAACAACATAGATCCCGATCTGCTGTCACATTTTGCAAAAGCAGATCAAGTTCTCTGTTTTTTGCAGTTGGACTCTATTTATAAGCAACTGTATATGCCATTTATAAACCTAATAAGAGCAAAATGAAATGAAAGATGATATTTATCGATTTTCCATGCATGAGTTTTACTATATACAGATTAAGAGTCACCTAGAAAATTTTATATTTGTACAATTTAATTGCATATTTATAAGATTTACAAACATGCATTTCACTAATGGTATTCACATGTAACATTACCTTGGAAATGTTACCTAAGTCGATGTTGGATGGATACAAAATTTTTAATTAATAACAAAATGAATTAAAGTATGTGTTGGTCACTAATAATAAGCCGTGTATCTTTTATATGACCAATGTAAAAAAAAATAAACATTAATGACTTTTATGGGTGGTGTAAAAATTTTTTAGGATTGAAATATAAACATGGAGAGAAATAAATAAGAAAACAAAATCAAGTGGAAGAGGTAGGAAAGCTAAGAACTCAAAAGAAAAACATTTTTTTGTCATCTTTTCTTTTGTTTGGCATGTATGGAATCATCAAGGTACATGATCACATTGCTCCATTTGACAGCCATGTAGGATTATATATTTACATTGCACCACCTACCCAAAACGGAGTAGAGGAGAGGCTGTTTCATTGAGCTGGAAGAGGAAGACAGTCCCTTTAGACATGTCTTTGAGTCAATATTTTGTCAGTGGTCGTTAGTAGATGTCATTTTTTGTGATTCAAAGGATAATTATCTCAGATGAATAGCTGATTACCTCACATTTTCAGGCATATAACCTCTGTTTTTTGTAGGGCTTGAACCAAGAGAGACATTGGACAGTGGCATGAGTGAAGGACTTGACACATATAATCACTTGGTTACTAGAAGATTTGTGACCATGGCAGAGTGTAGACTAAATGCAAAAGTTTAATTAACGGCTAACATGAATAGCTGAGTGGTCCAAATCGTTCACTGTTACAGATTACTGCCATATCACCTCTGTCTGTGTGGGTTCAGGTCTCTGATTCGGCTCGTAGTTATATAAGAAAACAGTCCAATAGCTTCTTGTGGGTTGGTGATTCTTTCCTGGATTTTCCTCGGTTCTTCCTCTATTTATACTGGCCACCGTTATAGCTTACCTTGTGCTGAAAAATGGCATTAAACCCTACAACAATAACAACTTGTATTATTTTTTTCATTTTCAGTGTCAAATGCCTTCAGAAGACAGTAAAGGAAGCATACAACATTATGTGTGAGAAATGCTCAATTTCCCTTGAAGTTTGTGCTAAGTGTGGGGAGAAGAAAGAAATAGTTGCTCCGTAAGTCTTTCCTCTTTGTTAATCATATGAGTATCATTAAGTTGTAGCATGTATATTAGTTCTTTCTTAATTACTATTGGCAGTACTGATGGTATTTACTTCAAGTGTATTCTGTAACTTTAGGATCACTTTATAAGTTTGATGGTCACTTTTGATCAAATTAAAAAACATAGGCATGGTGAGAGAACTTGGCATCTGCCGTGCTATGGGTTTATTTCATTAAGAATTGTCACTTATAATAGTCAGCCAAGTTCATTGAACATCATAGCAAATGTCTAGCATAAGAATAGGTATATTTAAATTAAATTAAATGGCATGATGGCAAACTAGATTAAAATTTCCACACTCCCATGCACACATATGGCTTTATTTCTAAGAATAATGCTAATGTCCTTGCATTTTATGAAGAAATGTTTTCATCCAGAGGTTTAAATTTAAATTTTGTTTTACTTTATTTCATGCATAACAAATATGCTATCCATTCTGAATCTTTTTCTATGTTAAATACAGACTTTGTAAATTGCTGCAATGTAGCTTTCTTAAATTTCCAACAGCACCTTAAAAATACAGTTCCATTTGTCAGTATCTCATCCTTGTATTTGGCAAAACAATTTTTTTCTTGAGATTATTAATAAAACTGTTTCTTAAAGTCTTGTGCTAATGCTGTAAGATACTTATGTACAATAAATGTTTTCCTTCATTTTTAAAAGGAAATCCTTGAGTACTCCTGTGCAGGCTTCTGAAGATAGACAGCTGCAGTTTGAACTGGAAGTGCTGCCAGAGAGAAAAAGAAGTAAGAACAATACATGTCAAGATTGAACTTGATAAAATTTGCAGCGGGATTTTTTTTCCCCTTCAATTCTGTCTTGGTGGAAGTTTGACATAGTGATCACTTTGGCATCCATGTGCATATCCATCCATATGTCTGTCTGTTATCCACACCTTAGATGAACCTTGGTGTTAATATTTTCTTTACATTCCTTGTACGTACATATTTTCTAGCCAAATAAAATGCAGTTTTGACCAAAAAATTATTTAAAAAATCTGATTCAATATAAAATTATTTGACTCTTTTATTAAATTAGCTTGATGACTGCATTAGAGACATAAACCTATAAAACACACTCTCATGAAACTCCTTGAAAAGTTTGCATATGATAGTTGTAAGCACACCTAATTAAGCTATGGTGATAACCCCAGCTTCAGTGGTGGAAGAAACAAGCATATACACATGTATGCCCTAAGCATATACACGTATGCCCTAAGCATATACACATGTATGCCGTAAGCATATACACATGTTTGCCGTAAGCATATACACATATTTGCCCTAAATAAATTTCAGTAATTCTTTCTTTCTAGTCCTAGCAACAGTTCGGAGTGGGTTTCAAAGCAAGGAGAGGAGACTGAAGATGCTTTGTTTGCACATGTATTAATTAGTGGCACATTCTTGATTAAGTTTATCTCACATTTTGACCTGCAGTATACTGTTTTGCTTAGAGTGATGAAACAATATAAAATGTTTATATTTCAGGACTTTCACTCTTTTCTATAATTTTGAATATGCAGTGAACACAAATAGTTGAAGATGTTTCAAAATTTGACATTAAAAGTGGTTACATTAATTTAAGCAAGTCCTTCAAAATAAAATGATTTCTTAAATTTGGTCAGGAAATTTATTCATGAACCATGTTAGTCAAACTGGCAGTCACTTTTATTTGTGAGAAATTTATATTGAACAGAGGTTACAGGGAACACTACTGGCTGTAGTCTGTTAAACATTGAGTCAAGGTCTATTATGTTGGCAGTTGGGCTAGACTTGTGAGTGAGTTCAGATGGTATCCACTTTTCTCTTGTCTGCTATGAAGTACATTATGGGGTTGCATGAAACTTTTAACAACAAATAATACAGAAAGTTTTGACATAATTGCTGCTACCACTACTGACCTCAGCATCACAATGTCTCTTCTTTTTTTTTTCAAGAGAAAGATGTGAATAAAATGAAATATTTCATGTGGATAATTTTTGTTTTCACTTCATTATAAAGGAAAATTTTTTCAGGTGGTCAGTATTTGTTGTTTTTGCGGTTGATCTGCAGACATGTTTGTCAGCTGTAATCACAAAAGAAGAGCAACCATTTTCAGTTGACTGGTAAAGTCAGTTTTTATGACTATGCCACTCTCTGAAAGGGACATAAAGAGTTACCAATTTATCCTATCCATCTGTCCAATGCAAACCATTCTTGTCAAGTGTATCCACTTTCACTATGAAACATAACGTTTTTTTGACATGAATGCCTTTATATGGTGTACCAACAGGGAAAATCTTTGACTTATAAACAAATATGTAGTATATGTAATAGTTGTTGACCCATATTCTTGGAGGATTTTTCACTTTGTAACTAAGAAAAAATTTTTGTGTTGATTTGACTGAACTTGTTGGTTTCATTTGTTTGCTGCTTAGTTTAAGACCTAGAATGATAACAGTAACATTTACATCCATGCCAAGCATTACACTTTTGGCGTAATCATTACACTTTTTTTCACTAAATTACACCTTACACATAAATATATTTGGATTACACTTTTCCAGTATATCCCCCTCCCCCAAAAAATTAATAATTTATTTTCTCATTTTTATTCACCACTAATCTCACAGAACGTATTCTAGAAAAGACGGCTTCTGTGTAACTATGACGTAAAAGAACATTAATCTGTAGACTAGGCGTGACCTTCCCAAGTGTTATGTTCTGTTTGTAGCAGTTGCCCTATTTTCAAGAAGACCTGTCTCTGTTTATAGCAGCTGTCTAGCTTAGGACAGAACAGACTGGTTTTCTAATTTTTTTTATCTTTGCACACATTTTTTGTTAAAAATAATATGAGGTTACAGAACCATTCTATAGAAATTTGTGGTAAAATTCCTATTTATTCTAGTCGATGCATATGTTACAGCAAAAATGTTTCTCAAATGATTTCACAGATGGATTAGGAAAAAACCCCAGAAGAAACGACTCTGAGATGAATACATGAATAACTCAATACAGTGCAATTCTAATGTATCTTCACACAAATTGCAGGCTTTGTGGAAAGTATTTTAATAGGATTGGTCATAGTGTAAAACAAAGACGCCTTGAATTAGCCCGTTTTACTAACTCCAATACTAAGGTAACTTATTTTTTTTACAGTAGAACTAAATTGTGGAATCAAATTTTATAAGCGCAGGGGCATTATTTACTGAACACGTAATAGAACAATAGAGCACTGACTACAACTAGTGGTAGAATACAACTTAGGTCCTTTGTTCAAACAGATGCTTCCTGTCGCCAAAATTGTGGAAAATATATGTGTGTTTTGTACATAAGCACATTGAATTTTATTATGTTATATGTGGATTACTCTTTTTCTACTTAGATTCCTCCTTTTGTCCACTTGGATTACGATTTTTCCTCCCCAGGGTTTGGCTGTACACATTTAGTGGAACTTAGCATCATTATCTTTTATATGAATTTTATGGACTTAATATTAAAATCCCAGGTTAGGTTCATTTTTCATTTTTTTCTTTTTAAATTTGACTTGGTCATAACACTCATTTTACATGTGTTTGCCCCTCTATTTTAAACCAAGTTTTCTGTAATGGTAATGTACTGGCTAGGGGATCCAAGTCCAATGAACACATTTTTATGTAATGGTTAATTTAGGATTGATAAAGTGCATCATATCATACCTGTAAACATAGGATGTCCTTGTCCCCTATTCTTTTAGCCAGAGCATGTTCTGTTCATGTATAATACCTTTTGTTTCAATGGAGGCTTGTAATCATGTAATCATTTAAGTTATACAGGAACCAAATAAGTCTATTGATATTTTTGTATCTTTTGGTCAAATGAAAGGGTGTTGTATTTTTTTTGTTCACTAATTAGATTGTAGTGTATAATATCCTTTATTTAGAATATCCAATATATGTATGTACAGGTAATCATCTTTTGTTTCTCTTCCTATGTCTAAAGGAACATTTATTCGCCTGCAAGAAAAAGGACTGCTAACTGATGAGGCTCTAAAGGAAAAGTTGCACACTAGTGGTAGCATAAGCACAGATGATGTAGGATTTGATGACTTTGGAGATGATTTTAATGATGAGGAAGAGGAAGAGATTTTTGGTAATGAAAATGGTAATAATGATAGTGATAATGGAATTTCAGAAATGGTGGATTCACTTGTGTTGAATGCTAATTTAACAAAACTTAAAATGACTGACAACCAGTCTGCTGATGACGGAGCAACAAGGGCAAGGAACCCGTCTGTTGGTGACGGACAAAAAGTGATAAGTGACCAAAATCTTAAGGAAATCACATCACAAGATGCAAGTTAATCATACAGTCCTGATGCCAAAATGTGTAATTAACATATGGAGTTAATACTCTTAAATTTGCATAGTTGTTCACACAGTTAAATACAAAAAATGTATATCATAACACAAGTATGTGCCATCGAGAGGTATAAATATTTACCCTTTAAATTTTTTCCATACTTAATCAGACCTCAATCAATTTATTGAATCTTTGAGGATAGAGCTGCTGGAGGTAAATACAAACAAATAGCTGGTAAGTTTAAAACATTATTTAGATCAGCCATCAACAACATTGACACATGAAATAAAAATAATTTTTAACAATGATTCATGAGTTAATTTTGCTTTGTTTATCCTGGCAACAAATGTTGAAGAGTATTCTTGTTTACCGTCTGGGAGGGGTGGTTATGCAGGTATCAGTTTTGAGTTCAGGATTATAACTCCAGCTCCATTGCAATGCAAATTTGGTTTTGTGTTTCTCTTAGCTCATTGAATTTTGGGATTTGTAGTGCCAGGGTCAAGGTTACTAATAATGAAAATAGACTTTGTCTTTGCAAATCATTTCTGTATGATGTTACCTTAATTTATAATGAACTGATTTCAATGCAACTTGGCTAAATTGTTCTCCCAGCTGAAGGTAGACTCCTGTAATTTTTGGGGTCAGTGGATCCAAGGTCATGGTCACTGTTGATGAAAATTAATTTCCCTTATGCATATATTTTTTTCCAGTCAATAACTTTAGTTCTGTATGACAAAATTCCATGAAATTTAGTATCAGGAAGAGTTCATTTGATATCCTCAAGGTCATGATCATTATTTGAAAATAGATTTGACCATCATGTTCCATCTTAAGATGATAACCAACTTATGTTTTAGATAATAGAAACAGAATTCAGTGAAATTTAGTTACATGGTGATCTAGATGGTAAGACTCCTATTGATCTGGAAATGTTTTCAAGGTCACTGTTAAAAAAAATAGATTTGACTTTTGTATTTCGTTCAGAAATAAATTTAGTTCTTTTCACAATTTCATTTTAATTTGGCATGTCTTATAATCCTCTTACTGGAGAGAGTTCTCTATTGATTTGGAATTGGTAGCTTCAAGTACAACCTCAGTGTTAGTAAAATAGAGTTAACTTTGGTGTTTCATTTCAAGACAATAATGGTGCCGTTCTGTAATTGATGTCAAGAAAACATAGTACTTAATTTTGTTTCAATTAAAAGAACCCTGTGGATGCTTGATGGTCATAGCCACTTTTTAAAATTAGATTTGGTCCTTGCATTTCGTTCTACATGTGTTCCCTATATTTTGATGGTGTCCTATGAAATTTGTTGTAATCTTGTTTCATATGCCACATGTTCATTTATCACATGCTAGAAAAGGAGAAATTTTGTTGAACCTATATATGCAGAGAAAAAGAATATAATGCAAACATGACTGATTTCACATACATTTAGTAACTTGATATAGTTTTACTTATTCCTACATCTTGTCTGATTTGCTCAGGGCAGTAAATACACTTAGAATAATACTAAACCAGGATTCTTATTTTTACAATTACTAAAGCAGATGTTTTGTTCCCAGATATTTACCCTAAATAGATATCAGTTAACCACCTGCATTATTTTGCCACTTCAAACTACTGACAGTTAGCATGCCATTGTTAAGTAACAAAGAGTGCATGAGGACTACAGTTGGAGTGCAAATGATGGTTGGATAGCAGCATATGGTAGAATGACAAGGAAAAAATAACAATTCTTTGGTGGGGTGGGGTGGGGTGGGGTGAAAGGATTGAAGGCCCTAATCTTAATTCATAAAAAAAAATAGTTGGCAATCCAGCTGGCTGGGATCACCCTAGAAGTCCCCCCTCCTCCATTCCTAATCATGTCATTTGAAGACAAATATGAATTCAGGTTTTGTATCAATTGGTATTTACTGAATGGTATGTTTAAAAACTCACAGGAATTAATTAGGCATCAACAAAAGACTGAAAGTTTTAGACAAGGGTTTTATTTTCAAATTTATAAAGAAGGATTATCATAATATAGAAATAAAGATGAATTTTTGTTCATGTGTTAAGCAACTGTTTAAAATTGCTGGATTTATCATATAAATGGAATTAAAATGTAGATCATTGTGGATTGTAGTGGGTTTGATTAGAAAAATGATAACTTCTCAATTTATTTGTATCATATTCCACTAGGTAATACAAGTCTTTTATACAGTTTTGTTGTTAATTTTCCTATCTTCCTTCTTTCCTATCCATTCATCCATCCATCAATCTGTCCATCCAACGATGTTTATTAATTCTCAAAAATGCAGCTCTGACCCACAGACAAGTCGACTCTTTAGACGGATATGACTTGCAAAATATTTGTACACTTTGATCACAAAAAAACATTTTTGCATGCCATTCATGCCAGCATCAACCTACTGCAAAGCAGTTCAGGTTTGTACACAATTAATACAATTTAGGTTTAATTGATTACATGGTTAACTGATCAGTAAGATTGAGAGGTACCCAGTAGATGTTTACTAACATTTTCACAACTCTAAATGCAATATTGATGTGACATCATATTAAGTAGCAAGTATGATAATCAGTGGATATGGGGAGACTTATTTGTTCATCTTGACTGAAAAAAAAGAATACTCTGTTTACATTCATTTTTATGCATATAAATTTTCAGTTTTGTAAAGCAAAAAAGGATCCTTTTGTAGGCACTTTAAAATGTGCGGAGTTGCCTGTTTCAAAGTTTGCATATATATATATATATATATATATATATATATATATATATATATATATATATATATATATATATATATATATCACCTTTGTCTGCGTGGTTTCAAGTATATTCAAGTATAGGATTCGGTCAATGTGGATATGTGAGAAAGCTTGCCAGTAGCTTCTTATGGGTCGGTGGTTCTTTCTGGTTATTTCCCGGGTTTCTTCCTCCACCATTAATATTGGATGCCATGTATAGCCTATCGTGTGCTGAACAATGGCGTTAAGCCCCACAACAACAACTATATATATATATATATATATATATATATATATATATATATATATATATATATATATATATATATATATATATATATAGTAGCCCCCCTCTTGAACGGCCCTCCCTCACCAGCGGCCACCCGCTCCTTACGGCTAGAATCTGAAGGCACCGACGAATTTGTGTTCAAAATTACCCCTCATGAAAGGCCACCCGGCTAATGCGACCAGCGGCCAGCATACTTTTGCAAAAACATAAAATTTACTCTCTCAAGCGGCCGCCTTTTATTTTGTAATATGTATCTAGAACAATTTTTTTTTTCTAATTGTGTTAAGTAATCGGATTTCTGTTTCCTGAGGTCAGGTTTTCGTTCTTCAAAAAAGTGTTCTACGTGTACTACTAAGGTTAATATTTACATCCTTTACACCTTACGAGAAGCCACATTTATTTCCTAAAGCTGAGAAAGACTCAAATTTTAATCCATACATAAAGGTAATCCGTATATCCTTACTGCGTGTTATCCTAGAAGTCTGGTTTATCGACGAATAATTATTAAGATTACACTTATTATTAGTAGTAACGTTGGAGAAGGGGCAATATTGATGTACAATACAAAAGTCTGCGCGGAAAATGGTTTGATAGCCTTTGTGGCTTCCCTTTGCAAGACGTTGAGCTGGTTAACTTACATAATTAGCGGCTATTACGCAACAATTGTAAAGTTTATAAATCTTAACGGCCGCAAGGTGCTATGGTTCAGATCAAATCTGCGTAAGTATCCAAGGTGTTTTTCACACTTAGAGTAAAAAAAATATAGATATAAAAACAATAGGTTACCAGACTGCGACTAATGAATCACGTGATAATCACTGCCTTTAAAAATATACGGCATCTTGTTTAAATGCAGAAAATAATTGTTTCATCCGTCTGGTAGTTGCAACATTGAGGATTATAACTGGATGTAAGGTCAAGATCACACGGTCAGCATTGGCTAAAAATAGAAACAGTGTACTAGACAAAGACCAAAAAATCACGTGACAACAAAACTTGTCGCTTCTTTACGAAGAAAGCATGTTGTCCGCTCAACAAATGTGTCGTCTGCATAATTAAATCGCATACAGTTAGCAACATCGGAATAACTCATTACCAAAAAAACCCGTCATCACGTAAACGAAGATGATTTTTTCAGAAAACGTCGGTTATGATATATAGTTTATGATATCGGGTGAGGTGGGGAGGGGGACTGGTCAAACAAATTTAGGTAGAAAAGACTCGAATAAAACAATTTTATGTTGAAAAGACTCAAATAAATAACATTGTAACCGATAAGTTAGTTAGCAGCAGTGGGAAAATGGAGCAAATGGATAGATAATTGCGTATGTACCAAGATCCAAATGACGTTTTTGTATGGTTCTGCTATGTGCATGAAAACACCCGCTCGCATATCGCGATTTTGCCAAGAATAAGAACTATTAATGCATACTCAGTTGAAATAAGTCAACTATTATAGCACAAGAACAGTTTAATATTTAATGTTGCTTTTAAACGAAGATATTATTAAATGCTTTGAAAAATGAAGCTTTCTTACTACGTACATATACTTCTCACAAAAAATTTAGTCCCCCTATGGAAAGGCCACCCGCCTTATAAGGCCACTTTCCCGGTGCAGAAGGGGTGGCCGTATAAGAGGGGGACTACTGTATACCGAGAAGTTCCCAAAATAAAGAATGGGAAAAAACCCCAGAAGTAAAGTATCACTTGACTGGTTAATGCCAGTATGATCACTATCTAACACCTGTCAAAATCAATCTCTTGCACTGTGTCTTCATTCAAATGCTGAAATGGAAACTACACAGCCAACAGCACTAAGTCAATCAATTAATTGAAACATATTTTATTGATCTTTTATTTCAACCACTATCAATACAATTGTGCCATAAGTACATTCCAACAATCATGTTTTGTGGATAATGTAATCATTCTGTATGTGAACCAAACAGATCATAAGCTGCCAATTGCTTACCACAGCTGTTAATGTGTAGTGGCTCATGATAAAATTGGCAAGTGCTTGGTTCAAATTATCCTAGGCCATGTGAAGTGGAATTTTGTTCATTTTTGTTTTTTGCAGTTTGTATGGCACTTTTACTTGAATAAAGGATAGATGTAAATAAGAAAATTTAATTTTTGTATATTTCATGGTTCTTTATTTCTCTTTTAGTAATACTATTATATATTTTATGCATTCTCTATTCTCTCTATCCTCAGATTGAACAGTACATATTGATTTAAGGCTGTCAGTGAAATCAGTACTTGCCAGAACAGTGTATGTATATATATATATATATATATATATATATATATATATATATATATATATATATATATGCATCAGAATAGTATAGACTACTTTAAAACATTTTGGTACAAAAATGTGTTTTTTTTATTAGTATAATAAACTTCAATTATAAACATAAATTATAAAATGGCTAAGCTATTATTAATCACTAGGTATGTACTGGTGAAAAAAAATGGATTAGTTCATTCTTCATTGCATGTAGCTTTTTTATTGTAGTTCAGTACAACTATGAGGTCCACAAAAATTGATACCCCCACAAAAATAGTGAAACCACAATAAAGAAGGATTTTTTAACAAATTATTTAAACAAATTTACAAATCTAGTTATCTGTTTTATTACCCTTGGTAAAATGGATACACAAGTCTTGGAGAACTAAAATTTGGTGCAGTTTCTTTTAAGTGAATAGCAGAGCCTTGATAATTTATGGAAGGATATTTTTTAAAATTTTTTCTTGTATTTTCTTAATATTTTAATTTATTAGAAAATAGTTTCCCTTTAACATGCATAGTAGTGTTCAGCATGTGGAATATCAAATTCAACTGCTTGAACAATAATAATATTGTGAAGTGTAATGGGGCATGCATCAAGGAATAGTTACAACTTGGTAGTAAACCTTCCCTCTTGCTGTTTGTACTTTGTTTTTACTTATTCTTCTCGAGCCCTGGTGTTTGCCTATGCAAAGAAGATAAAAGCAATGAGTTTTATTGTTTGTAACATTTGTTTGGTTAGTGGAAAATCTTCAGCAACTTCTCCTATAGCCTATATATTACAATAATTACTTTCATATTTAACTTCTTGATTTACTGCCTTCTTTGGCTTTTATATACAGTGGTACCACATAATTGTAATGTCACCTGAATGTGTCTATTCACAACTGTACCATTCCATTCTCAATAAAGGGATACTTTTTAGATACAGTGGAACCTATAATGTTACCCAGATTCGTCTATTCACAACTATACCATCCCATTCTCAATACAGGGATACCTATCATAATGTATCTTTGGTCTTAATCATTGAAAACTACCAAACCAAAAGTTAAACAGACATCATGTATCCAGTTCTACATGTAGCTGCTATGAAAAGTATGGTACATCAGCAATGACAAAGTTTGTTTCAGGAAAAAAAAAACAAGGACCCATTAGGATACAAAACTTTTTCTTACTTATCATGAAAATATTTTGGGAATGAATATTCTGAAATTCTCCAAATTTTTATCAGGAGCTGAGAGAAGGATAGTTGTACATTTTAATATCACCATACTAGACGTAATCTGTGATAACTTCCCGGTGTGAAACTGTTAAGTAACCACACATCATCAGACATTTTGCTCATTAGCAGTGAATGTTACCAGATAATTGAATTTTGATTGAACAAAGGAAAATTATTCAAATACCTGCTAATTGAATATGTTTTTTGCTCACCTGTCTTAAGACCATGTGAGTTAATGGCATAGCCATGCATCCTTCATGCATCAGGTGTCATCTTTTATGTCGTGTCAGTAGTAGATGAAAAGGCTGATTCTGGCGCAAAAGTTATCCCCATCCTCAAAACAAATACAAATTACTTCTCTTAAGACCTTAAAACACCAAAGTTTTTCACCTACCCACAAAAACTAAAGGCTGATTCTAGCGCAGATATAATTGTATAAGGTAATTACCTCTCTCAGTAGATGAAAAGGCTGATAATTGTATAAGGTAATTACCTCTCTCAGTAGATGAAAAGGCTGATAATTGTATAAGGTAATTACCTCTCTCAGTAGATGAAAAGGCTGATAATTGTATAAGGTAATTGGTTTCAAATTCTCAATCATCAGTGATTTTCAATGTTTTGTTGATCAGTTCGTTATACGCGTACGGGTAATATTCACCATCTGGTTCACTTTTGATAAATTTTTTGTGAGTTTTGCGAAAATTATTGTTTAATGCTGCTTTTCTCGTTATGCTGTACAAGTAAGGATAATATTCTCCATCTGGTTCACTTTTGATGAGTGATTTATTGGCGTTGATGTAGTGGTTGAGCAGATCTCTTTCTCTTTTGATAAATTTATCAGGGAGATCTATTACGTCAATATCATCTACTGGTATATACCCTGGAGAAGTATATAATTGTATAAGATTTTCAGCATGTTTCATCTGAACTTCTCGGAGGATTTCATGGAGATCACTTGAAAATTCGGTCATTATATAATATAAATTTTTTTTTATATATCTAATTGATTTTATGTTATATCATACTTCTTTTGATAATCTTTCTCATATTTGCTGATCCTCATGGGTAGAATATCTGTTAACATGTTGTCAATAATACGAAATTCACGTATTAAATCGTCCATACTATATTTTACTCGTAGGTAAGATCTTATTTGATCAAGTAGTTTTTTGTAAGTTATAATTGATGTTAAGCAGCCGTGCTTTTTTATCAAAATTTTAGGTTCAACTTTTTTACAAGCTGCTGTAAGAGAAACACCAACACCGGATATGATTAACAAAAACGGGTTTAATGATATACCACTTGAAATTATGCCAGAACTGGTCATTAACAAGGGTAGATATGATATTACTCGAAGTATTTTGTTATAATATTTGTAACATTTTTTAACGCACCAAAGTTTTTTATGATAATATTTGTAGTATTGTATTAGTGCGTCAACATCCTGTCCTGGAATATCTTTTGAAATATGATTGAAATCAACTATACTTTTTTTCATTATAATATTTGTTCACATAATCTCAGGCTTGATCAAGTAACTAGTTGAGGTGTTTCAGCCACAAATTCCAGACAATACCAATATGACGCAGCAGTTAATTTTTTGTCATCAGCTATTAGCATAAAAGTTTCTTCAATATCTTTGTTCAACACAATAGACACGGTTCCAGAGAAATTATCAGTCGAGTGACGCCATGGAAATATTGTAAATATATTAAATTTTGCACTGCTCAACACGGACAATCTATACACACCAGTGACCTCTGCAGTATGTTTGAGAGTGTTATTTTGCGGCGAGCAAGTAGACATTCCAGAAGCAACAGTATAGACAATATTTTTAATCTGCTTGTGAGGAATTTTAATCATACTTGTTTTCTCAACAATACTAGGAATTCCACTAATAATATCGTTGAGTTTTGTGTTAATATTATCGAGTGTAATATCAACAGATGGCGGACTTCCAAAAAATTCGTTATTGGTTTTGTTTATGTTTCTGCGAAAATTTAAAAACGTGGTGATGTGATTAGTAAAATCAGTTTTTAACTTGGTAATTTCATTGTTGATATCATCAACATATTTCTTTGTTACAGCATCAAAATCAAACTCTGGTGTTCTAAGGTTAGTAATGCTATTATTGTTCATGTTGAGAAACGCGTACATTATACCGCCACGCACCGACACGAACTTTGATTCCTGATTATCAACATATTTCTTAGTAGCAGCGTCATTATCCTCAGTTGGGTTTCCAAGGTATGTGATCTTGTTCTGGTTCATAACAATGTTTCCCGTAAATAAATCACCTGCTTTTTTAACATAATCATTAACTGACCTACCCGAATCTTCTATCTTACCTTGATTATTAAAAGTAACAATATTATTAGCAACTGCAGTAGGATTTCGTACTAGTACATCTGATAGTTGTACATTACTCGTCTTTAATCGTCCTTGTTTGTCCTGGAAAACTACAACTTCATTTGGATCTACACTTGCAACGTTTAACAAATTGTTGATTTCATTTTTGAGCTTATCAAGAGTCGCATACTTGGATAAGTCACCCTGGTAACCTTCTGTTAATAAATCTACTGCTAATGTTCCAAATTTTGTATAGTAGCTCATTATACATACCGTTTTACACAAAATTGTTGGTTTAATATAACATAAAATTATACGATGGCGAAGATAATAAACTTTGACACCGAGCGATTGGTGAAGCATAAACATAACAATGAACTTCCAGACTGTCATTATCTTATTGTTGGGCGAACTGGATCTGGTAAAACAAATTTGTTATTAAATCTTTTACTCAATAATAACTTTAACTATGATAAGGTGTATATTTACACCATCAACCCCCAACAAGACAAATACAAATTATTAAACGAGTATAATGATAAACTTCGTGATGAACTTGGCATTGGTGATGATATATTTTTGATAAAACAACCAGAAGAACTCGTTCCAGTGAATGAACTCGATTCGTCAGAGCAGAAGATAATCGTCTTTGATGATATTCCGCTAAACAATGAGGAAATGAACAAGATTAGATCATATTTTTCACTATCACGTAATAAAAGATGTAATTCTGTTTATCTTGCCCAAGGTTTTTATAATGTTGATAGGTTTATTAGGCGAAATACGGGTTGTTTCATATTATTTCCCGGACTAGATAATGTGGATGTGAGAAATATTGCAAACGAACAATGTGGTGATGTTACAAAAGAAAAATTTATCGAATTATATCATCGAGCAACTAAAGATAGATATAGTTTCTTTTTATTTGACAAGCTAGCGCGTGATCCAACCAAGATGTTTCGTTGTTGCCTTGAGACGTTTCTATGATATAATTTTGTAAAGCGTATAAAAATAATGGACAAACATCAACAGAAAATCGAATTACTAAAAAAGTTTCTCGAAACTCGAGCGGCTTTTAAGAAAAAGGTGGAAGAAGCTCGACGTGGACAAGTTCAAGCAGAAGAAGAAAGAACCAAATTTTTCAAACCTGTTACTGAGGCGATGCTTGGCAAGCAGCCAGAAATACCAACATTGTCTCCAGAAGAACTAGCAAAAATGAAAGAAAAAGGTTTGTTAGGTTTACTTGGAGAAAGATCGAAAGAAGAAAATAAAAAAATTGCAGAAGAACTTGTAAGAGACATTGTTGATCCTATTGCACGACAGGTTGAATTTGATAGATTAATAAACAACCCTCTTGCACTTCAGCAAGCTATAACAACAAAGGCTGTTAATCCCGACGAGTTAAGAAGTATGATGGAAAAATTGTCAGAACAAACTGAAGAATTAACTGAGAAACAAAAAATATTACAAGAAAGTGTGATAAAAATGATACCTTTTGAAGAAACTATAAAAATTTACAGAAGACAAGCTAGGTTTAAAATAGAAGATGATGAGTATGAAGAGTTTATGAAAAATAATAATATCATTGATATTAATAGTATTCGAGATTGGTCAAAAGAAAACTATGATAATTTGATAGAAAAATTAGAAAGAATTGTAGAAGATGGATCACATGCTGATGATGATATTAAAAATATTAAAGATGAAAAAGATGAAGGAAATATTTCAACATTACTCAATTATATTAGAGAAGGAATTATTGCTAAGGTTTTTCTTAAAACATCAAAACAATATCGAAATAAACAAGGAGGTTATAGTAAAGGTTGGAATTTTAAAAGACTACTCAAACAATATGAAAACAATCGAGATAAAAGATTACCGGAAGAAAGAACTGGAGGTGGAGTTAAAGTTTTTACATCAAACGCAGACATAGTCGATCGGCTAATGCTGTTGATATCCTCTAAAGAAGCTGGTAATGAAAGTGTAGAGATTGATAACGAAATTATTGATATACTTGATCATCTAAGATCGAGTGGATTACTAACATCATCCGAGTACGAAATTTTACACCGCGATCTTATCTAAAATATTAGTATAATGCAAACAACATTATTGCTCGATTCGTCACAAATAACAGGAAACAGCGCGAATTTTACAGTAAATTACAACCCACCAATAGAACTAGATCCTGCAAAACAGTATGAGATTGGATTAATTTCTTGTACTTGTTGGAACGCCATGCCGAATATTAAAACTGGGATTAATGATGAAATTTTAATCGTTAATGTTAAACAATCTCCAACATCACAAAAAGAGTTTATTGATATACAATACAAACTACAGATTCCACAAGGAGCTTATAACATTACTGATCTAAACAGAACAATAAAAGAGCTTCTAACAAAAGCTGGTGGGAATGCTGATAATTTCGAATTAGCGGCGAATTATAACACCTTACGAGCTAGGATAACAGTGAAAAGAAATATGAAAGTCATCTTTGAAGAAAGAAGTTTTGGAAAGATGTTAGGTTTTACTAGAGTTTTATACTATACCACCGGTGAAGATAAATCTTTGACATTTGATGGAGAACTACCAGTAGATATTACAGAAGTAAATACAATACTCATCAATTGCTCTATCGCATCTGGATCTTATACGTCAAAAGGCAACCGCGGGCAAACGATCTACAGTTTCTCACCAGAAGTCCCACCAGGTTCTCTCATGCAAATCAATCCGCGACAGATTATCTACTATCCAATAACACCTGAGAATTAAATTACAAGCATTACAATGCAACTCACAGACCAATCTGGACGACAAATAGACGTGAACAACGAGATAGTCACGTATTACTTACACCTACGCACTGCCTAGGAATGTGATTTTGTGTACATAATTTTATAAAATGAGACGAAGAAAAGTTTATCGAAGAAAAATCATAGGTGGATTTTTTGGAAATATATTTACAACAATTGCAGAGAATATTCCAGGAATCGCGCGTAAAGTAGCGCCCATTGCACTTGACGCTGGTAAAGCTTTCGCTACAGGGGCGGCATCTTCAGCAGGCACTGCAGTAGGGCAAAAGATTGCTGATAAGATTAAAGGACCTTCAACAACACCTACGGTGTCTGAAATAAAACGAGTAATATCAGATATTGCGCCAACAGAAGAAACAAAACGAGCTATGATAGCTACAACAAAAAAATTATTGTCGCCGAGTGGTGAAGAAATAGTACGTAAACTTGTAAAGAAAACAAAACCGATGACCCCTGCTGCCTTTTAATTTTGTGTAACGATTATAAAATAAATGTCAGCTAAAAACTATCTCGACTTTGCAGAAGAAATTGATACTGACGATGCTGTAACAGAATTAGAGTATGTCGAGTATCTCGATGAGAACTCGAACGAACCGAATAAAACCGGAGTTAGAACTTTTAACACAAGAGACGAGGACGTGTTTCTACTACCCCATAAGGCAATGTTAGAAGTGCGTGGCCGAATATTAGATGCAGCAGGTGCTGATATTGCAGCTAATGTAGAAATCGCTCTCGTCAATAATGGCTGGAGTTTGTTTAAGAGTGCACGATACCAACTGGCCAATCAAACCGTAGAAGATATTTCAATGCATTTACCCATAGCGAGTACAATACTAAACATCGTTTCGTTTAGCGATGACTATTCCAGATCAATAGGCACAAACATGATGTGGTTCAAAGATACTGGACTAGGGACAACTGTTTCAAGTGAGTTTCGTACTGGTGCTGGTAATCCTGCTGCTGATAATAATAATCTCATCGCCAATCCTGCTGCTGATGATGCCGCTGCGATAGGTAATTCGATCAGGTTAGCCGTTACACAAATAAGACAACAACGATATAACGAGGGATTTGCTAAACGAAAAGCGTTTGCCGCAGAATCTCGCCAAAAAACGATGATGCTTCCGTTAAGTACAATCTTTGGATTTTGCCGTGATTATAACAAAGTGTTTCGAGGAATAAAACATACGCTTATATTAGATCGAGCTGATCAAAACGATTGTATAATACACGCCGGTGGAGTGGCTGAGGGACAGTTTTCTATTACAAGATTAGCACTGTGGATGCCTCGGGTTGTCCCTTCATTAGCTAAAATGATGGAGCTTGAATCTTTACTAGCCACCTTTACAAAAAAGATACACTTCCAACAGAACAGGATTTATCAAACAGCCATTCCCAACGCGACTGATTACACGTGGCGTGTAACGACCACGCCCAGCGAACAACTACCGCGACACTTGTTCGTCGTATTTCAACGACAAGCGCGTCGTAACAATCAGGAAATGAACAACTCCGTATTCGATAACCCAGACGTTAGACGAATATTTGTGAGAGTAAATTCCAAACAATATCCCGAACGTGCAATCGAATGTAATTTTGCCGTAGACGCCAACAGAAACATCTCTCGGCCGTACATGTATCTTATGGAAGCAATGCAAAAATATCAGAACGCGGACAGTGGATCTCAAATATCAATAGAAGAGTTTCGATCGCTCTATCCCATCTTTTATTTTGACGTATCAAAACATTTGGAGCGTGTTGTGGGATCGACTGCAGATATTGAGGTCACGTGGACACTGGGCGATGTGCCAGGTGAACAGTATAACGTATACGCGCTATTGGTTAGTGATCGATTTCTGACCATCGATTCAATCAAAGGAAGAATGACAGTACAAGTTTAATCTAACAACTTGGATATAACATTATGAAAACCAAATACACAACTCGAGAAATATACCTAACATCTGGTCAAGTTGAAAAATTATCAGCAGCTGTTGCTAAACGCAGCTCTGTTTCTTTGATGATCTCTCCGGAAACTTCAAATAAAATTGCAGTAAAAGTCATGCTAACGCAACAACAAATCAATAAACTCGATCGCAACAAACCTTTTGTGTTGAAATTATCTGTTTCTCAGGAAACTGCAATGTCAAAAGAAGGTGGATTTTTTGGACCAGCGTTGTCAATAATAGCTAGCAAAGTTTTACCAGTACTTGGTACACTTGGACTTGCGGCTGCGTCAGGAGCAGTCTCTGGCGCAACGAAGAAAGCAGTCGAAGGTCGTGGTATCAAACAAATCTATCGTTAATTTTATGTAACAGTATAAAATAAAATGCCAACGAAAAAGTCGCCGAAAAAAACAAAATCATCGAAAAAAAAAGAAAACAACAAAACGCAAACAAACAAAACAAGGAGGAATTATTCCTTTCGCTCCACTTTTGGCGGGACTAGCGGGAAGTTTGCTGCCAAACTTACTAGGAATCGGACGCGGATTAACTCTACCAGGGACCAGACGTTATTGAGCAATTTTGACATCATTGAAAAATTGAAGGACGTTGTTGGATTTCGAGGAGTATTTTCCAAGGATAAACTCGATGACGTACCAACAGGCGGTTCTTGTGTTGTAAATATTGAAAACTTCAATGATGGCTCTGGCACCCACTGGGTTGCTGTCCACGATAACAATTATTTTGATTCGTTCGGACTTCCTCCAAGCGATCTCATAAAAAAATATATTTTTAAAAAATTTGATAAAATAAATTATTCGTCTAATCAACTACAGCCGATTGGAACATCAGCTTGTGGTTATTATTGTATCATGTTTGTCAGACAAATGCACCAGAGTAAAAACTCTGGGAGTAAAAACTCTGGGAGTAAAAGCTCTGGAAGTAAAAACTTTCTAAAGTTTATTTTACAATTTGATGAGCTTCCTTCTCATGCGAATGATAATATTGCAATCAATTTTATCTAAACTCCTTGATATAATAATGTCAACATACTGTCTCAAATGCAAAACTAAAACAGAGTACAAGGATGAGATGACGGAAAAAACGAAAAATAATAGAACGATGTTAAAAAGTATTTGTGCAATCTGTGGTAGAAAGAAAAGTATGTTTTTGAAAAAACAAGTAGGATCTAGCGTTGATAGAGTTATCTTGATCGACGATTAATCTTATGAAACAAAATAAAATAAAATGAAATGCAATTGTGATTGTGACAAAGATCTTTGCATAGAACAAGATAAAATCATTACGTACTGTCAACGTTGTAACAACAGAGAAATAATAGGGTTAGGTATAGATATACATAAACTAATTGGTAAATTACCAAAACCAAAAGGCGGTTGGACTTTGCCAGGTCATCGGTATACTGGTCCTTACAATCCGCTAGACCAACAACTAGATGAAAACGACAATCCATTGCCAGGACAAGAACCTTATAATCAAGTGGATGCAATAGCAATGCGTCACGATATCTGTTATCGTGATCATGAAAACTCGAAAGCAGATTGTGATAAAGTAATGTTAGACGAATTACATGATATGGAGCCAACAAATCTACGAGAACGTTTTGACAGAAGATTTGTTCAAGGAATGATAGGAGCAAAATATAAACTCGGACTCAGAAAAGAATTATACGATGATCTTGCAGTCGAGCTGCACAGACCTAAAAAAAAAGTTTCCGAGACGCAAAGTTGTTGCAAACGCTGTAGATGATATCTGGGCAATAGATTTGGTAGATGTATCCAATCTGGCTCAGTTTAACGTTGGCGCTGATGGCGCTCCAAAGAAGTATTTGTTTAACGTTATAGATGTTTTCAGCAAATATGCTTTTAGTGTGCCAGTTTCAGATAAAACAGGAACGTCAATCACTGATGCGCTAAAACAAATAATAACGAGTACCGAAAGAAAACCAAACAAAATCTGGACTGATCATGGAGCAGAGTTTTTTAACAAAAAGTTTGAGCAGTTTCTAGAACAAAATAATATTAAAAAATACGTTACAGGAAACGAAGGCAAAAGCGTTGTTGTCGAGAGATTTAATCGCACGCTAAACGAAAAATTACACAAACATATGACCAACAGGTACATCGATGACCTTTCTCAAATCGTAGGCGAATATAATAACACGAAACATCGATCCATCAAAATGTCACCCAATGACGCTATCAAAAATCCAATATTAGCAAACGAAAACATGTACCGCAGACATAAATTTAAGGTCGGTGATAAAGTTAGAATCTCTTTGACTAAAAAGATATTTGAAAAAGGATTTACTCCAAACTGGAGCGAAGAAGTATTTGTTGTTGATAAAGTACTCTTAACAATACCTGTAACGTACGCGTTAAAAGATCTGGCAGGGGAACCTATAGTAGGTAGTTTTTACGAACAAGAACTACAAAAAACTGAACAAGATGTTTTCGTTATCGAAAAAGTGATTAGGAAAAAAGGAGATAAAAGTTTAGTCAAATGGCGTGGGTATAGTGATAAATTTAACAGCTGGATTCCAACCCGGTCGATTTTATCGACTGTGAAATAATGCTATTATAAATTTCCTCATACTTTCGTTTGATAGATTTACATTTTACTGGTTTACATAATGATATTAGATATTGTCTGCGATCGTCAGAGATCGTCATTAGATTAAAAATCTTGACAAAGATGAAATCAAATTTTATATTTTTCTGTCGGTCTGGAATTTTGATGTTTAAAAAAGGTCTGATTAACTGTAAAAATACCTGCTGTTCGGTAACGGTAAAATTAAATTTTATAATTTTTTTAGCAATGTGATACTTGACATTATATTTTCCAGTGGTTGGTCTGCTATAATTATATCTGTCAGTAACAGTGACTATTTCACCATCATCAGACTCGTTGTTATATAAAATATCATCTTCGTTATAACCAATGGATTTGTCTATGAAATCTTTGGAAAATGTGACCTCATCACCGACGACCTTATCGCTGGCGACTTTGTCGCTGGCGACTTTGTCGCTAGTATCTTCTTCGTATAGTTGAACGAGTCGTTTCATCATATCCATATTATAATATACTTTTTATCTAATTTGTTGTTATAAGATGACTGACAAGATAAAATATCACCAAAAAGTTAATATATTAAATTACAACGAACTAGCCGAAGCGGTAAGAAAATGCCTGTCAGGTTGTAGTTCATATTCCGTTGACGTTATTGTAATGCAAGGTGATTCTCATAAAATATTGCTAACAGAAGCAGAAAAGAATAAAATTAATGAAAGTGCAGTAACGACGCTAAAATTTAATCACGATGATATCATAGCATTTGCTCATCATTGCTTGACTAAAACCGAATTACAAAATATTATTAATCATCATATTATTATTCATCATATCTAAAACCAATCCTAGCATCGTATTCTCTTGAGAAAGCTGATTTCATTACTCCATCAGCTACAAATTTTACTGCTCTGGAATTTATCTTATAATACCTCGCCGCAGCTGTAATCGATTTGAATTCGATCTCCTCATCCGTTTCAAGGTTTTTTGAAATAACAGGTTTTGCTGGACATCTAAAATAAATACCACCACCTCGTCCTTTTCTTACATTTTCCTGCTGGGTCACTAGCTCCAGATTTCTCAATCGATTATCAGTTTTTACGTTATTAATATGATTAATAACCAGATCATTGGGTATAGATCCATTGAACACCTCGTAAACAAACCTATGACCAAGATAACGAACTTGATTTGTCGATGTTCCTCTAACAGTTACCCTGATATATCCCATATTGCTAATAGAACTAAGAACTTTTTTAGTTTTTCTGTTTCTAATAATACTGCGATCGTTAGCCTCGTATAAATCAAAGACCGGATGCGGCTGAAACTCGTCTTGTAAGGATAAATTTTCAATATTATCATCAGTGACTTTACCGTTATAATATACTCGTTTCCCCTCTGGAATGTCATCGCAAAATAACGTGTAAATAAAATCTTTTCTAAACATTGTAATTCTTTCAGTATTATCTCCCTTTACACTAATCGTATAACCCGCTGGCGTTGCTTTACCAACAGATATTCCAGTAATGATATTAATAACCGAACCAAGTGCATTTCCAGCGTACAGGTTGTACTTCGGATAAACATGATATACCTCTTGCTCACGTGCGCTTGTCAGATTTACTGTCATTATATTATAGGTGATATTTTTTTATCTCTAATTGTTTTTCTAGCGCATGCGCAGTGTGCGGTAAATTATCAATTAGATATTAGACTATATTATAGCGATGTTGAAATTGCGTGATATAGCCAAGAAGAGACTTATTGGAGAACCTGTTAAAATAGCGACTGCTTTTACAGGTTTTGACAATAGTTATCAGTTTGATAATCAAAACGTTTTAGTAAATTTTTCTGAAACAAATCTCTTTCATCTGCTACAGACGACTGTAAAACGTGAGCTTGAAAAACACAAGGGTTTAAGATTGTTAGTGCAATATCGTATTATATTTTCAAAACTACTTGTGACGGAAGAATCTACTAAAACGGAAACTACAGTCCCTTATATTAATGCAAAATCAAGGCGCGTTTTGCTTGGGACTGATCTTTTGTCACTATCTAATGAAATACACCAAGAAATTTGGAAAAAAAATAGAAGAATTTACCGAATCTGGTTCAGGTTGGAAGTTTGAAATAATCAAAGAAATTTTGTTTCACACGATGAAATATGACGCATTACGCGGCAGCGGCCCTAATAGCGCTGGGTATATCGACCTGCCACCAAAAATAAAAAATAAAAAATGCTGCATCAACGTGAAAAACGTTGATGACAAATGTTTTCAATGGGCTGTTCTTTCTGCGCTATTTCCAGTAGAAAAAGACGCTGGTCGTGTTGAGAAGTATATTAGTCACGTATCAAAATTAAATTTTAAGGATATCAACTTTCCAGTGGCAGAAAATCAAATACCAAAGTTTGAAAAGCAAAATAATGTTTCGATTAACGTTTTCGGACTAGATGAAAAAGAAAACGTCTATCCCAGATATATTTCAGAAAAAGCTTCACAATCGACTAT
Organism: Potamilus streckersoni; assembly: GCA_016746295.1. NCBI lineage: Eukaryota > Metazoa > Mollusca > Bivalvia > Unionida > Unionidae > Potamilus > Potamilus streckersoni. Next base: position 847,250 of record JAEAOA010002332.1, on the reverse strand, counting down.
AAACTTACTGTTTTATAAAAATCATTACGTTTGGATCAAAAACTTCAATGGACTAGTTGGTAAACAGTACAATAAAAATAACAAGAAAAAGTTCTTTTGTTATCGCTGCTTGCACGGTTGTACAGACAATGAAACATTACAAAAGCATTTGCAGTACTGTAGTGACGTACAACGAATAACGATGCCATCTAAAAAAGATAATTTATTGTATTTTGTCAATTATAATCACAAACTAAAAATTCCTTTCGTTGTGTACGCCGATTTCGAATGCCTACTTCAGCCTGTACTTAGCGCAGAAAATAATCCCAACCAATCGAGTACAAGAAAAGTTCAAAATCATGTTCCGTGTGGAGTAGCTTACAAGATAGTTTGTTATGCTGATTCGAGATTATCTAAACCAATTAAATTATATCGAGGTAAAAATCCAGCTGTCTGGCTTCTCAAGCAGTTGATTAACGAAGTTGATAACATATTTGATTGTTTGAAAAGAGTAACTCCAATGATTAAACTAACACCACAACAAAAATCCGATCACGAACAAGCGGAAATTTGTCATATTTGTGAAAAAGCTTTTGACCCTGACAACAAAAAAGTACATGACCATTGTCATTTGACCGGACAGTATCGTGGAGCGGCTCATGATCATTGTAATTTGAAATTTCATGCTCCAGATTTTATTCCAGTTATTCTTCACAACTTTCGAGGATATGACAGCCACATTATCGTAGAAGCTTTTGGTGATTATGATGTAAAATCTCGTTTAAAACTCGATAGCGTCATCAAATGCATCCCAAATAATTTTGAAAAGTATATGTCAGTTACGCTAGGCAAATTACGTTTCATTGACAGCCTGCAGTTTATGGCAGCATCGTTAGATGAGCTAGTAAACAGCGCTGTTTGCGCCTGTAGTAAATTTAATAACCTACAAGACTGTTTTGGAGACAAATTTAATTTACTGACCAAAAAAGGAGTATTTCCATACGAGTATCTCGACGATTGGAGTAAATTTGATGAAACATCTTTACCTGACAAAGAGAAATTTTACTCGCAACTCAAAAATGAAAATATCACCGATGACGATTACAAATACGCACAAGATATCTGGAATAGATTTGATTGCAAGGTGTTTGGTGATTATCATGATTTGTACTTGAAAACTGACGTGTTATTACTAGCAGATGTTTTTGAAAGTTTTCGAGAAGTGAGTTATAATAATTACGGACTAGATCCTTGCTGGTATTATTCTGCCCCCGGACTGTCATGGGATGCTCTGTTAAAGTTTAGTAAGGTAAGGTTGGAATTACTGACTGATGTTGATATGTTCAATTTTATTGAGAAAGGTATCCGAGGCGGTATTAGTGTGATAACGAAGAAATATGCTGAAGCAAACAACAAATATTTGAAAGAGTATAATCCTAACCTTCCTTCGAAGTATATAGTTTATCTAGATTGCAATAACTTGTACGGGTATTCGATGGCAGAACCAATGCCTTTTGGTGGATTTCATTGGATCACGGCGGATCAATTTCTATCGGAGACAGAAAAAAAGATACCCGACGATGTTTCGTATTTCGTTGAAGTTGATCTCGATTATCCTATTTCACTACACAGATTACATAACGATTACCCTTTCTGCGCAGAATCAATGATAATAGATTATAGTTTGTTATCTGAAGAACAACAGGCGTCAGCATCACCAAGACAAAATTCTATGGTCAAAAAACTAGTACCAAATTTGCTTAATAAACGTAATTATGTTTTGCATTACAAAGTTTTAAAACAAGCAGTCGATGCTGGTCTTGTGCTGAGAAAAGTTCATCGTGTACTAAAATTTAATCAGTCGCCGTGGATGAGAGGTTACATTAATTCAAACACTTCAAGAAGAGCTGTAGCTAAAACTGATTTTGAGAAAAACTTTTTCAAACTGATGAACAATTCCGTTTTTGGTAAGACGATGGAAAATATTAGGAAACGCGTAAATATCGAACTAGTCAATGATGTCAATCGCAGAAACAAACTTGTGTCAGACGATGATTTTGTGAGCATGAAAATTTTTAATGAGAATCTTGTCGCAGTACAGCGACGAAAGACAAATCTAAAACTTAACAAGCCGATCTATGTTGGAGCTGCTGTGTTAGATTTATCGAAGTGGTTGATGTATGATTTTCATTATAATTTTGTTAAAAATCAATGGCCGGCCAGTAGATTATTGTTTACTGATACTGATTCGCTCGTATATGAAATCGAATGCGAGGACGTCTATCAGGACATGCATGATAATAGATATCTGTTTGATCTTTCCGATTACCCACGTGACAGTAAATTTCATGACGACACAAACAAAAAGGTTATTGGTAAGTTCAAAGATGAAATGAACTCGAGCGCTATCAAATACTTTATCGGATTACGCAGCAAAATGTATGCCGTATTGTTAGACAATAATAAAATAACAAAAAAAGCAAAAGGTCTGCCTCGTGATTTTGTTAAAAAGTTTATGAAATTTGATGACTACAAGTATGCGCTCGGCGCTCGTGGTGGTGTTAGTTTTATAAGATCAATGGCTATACGGACAAATCATCATAAGCTTGAAACAGATGTCATTATCAAACGTGGATTGAGTAATTTTGATGATAAACGCTATTGTGAAAATGGGGTAGATACATTTGCCCTTGAGTATTGTCATGATGATAGATCTATCCTTGACATTATCTTTGCAAACTAAAATTTTATCTAAACTTATAAAATAATGTTTGAAAATTTGACAGTAACAAATAGCTATAATAGTAACATTAAATATCTAATGATGGACGGTAAACAATTGACAGTTGAATTTAATAATGAAACATCAGGTACATGTTTTAATGGAACACATGACAAGTTAAAACTTTCGCTCATCAGATCTGATAACAGTGTGTATTTCAATTATATCGAACAATTGTATCAAAAGATGTTAGTGGAATTAAAAAACTTTCATGATCCGATTAGTCAACAAAAATATACTAAACTTACAATTGATCTTGATCGGTCAAAAGTATATTTTACCGACAAAAAATATCCTCTAAACAAACTAGAAATGAAAGTTTTGTTTGAGTCCCGTCGTCATGTGAGCGGTAAAGTAAAGTTTAGTCTCTATCACTATGATAATGAAATATTTTTAATATCATCAGTTGAAACATTAATCATTGGTGATGAGATATAATATCACTTACTTGTGAACTTACCTGCACCGTTCTGGTACAATTATCAGCCTTTTCATCTACTGAGAGAGGTAATTACCTTATACAATTATCAGCCTTTTCATCTACTGAGAGAGGTAATTACCTTATACAATTATCAGCCTTTTCATCTACTGAGAGAGGTAATTACCTTATACAATTATATCTGCGCTAGAATCAGCCTTTAGTTTTTGTGGGTAGGTGAAAAACTTTGGTGTTTTAAGGTCTTAAGAGAAGTAATTTGTATTTGTTTTGAGGATGGGGATAACTTTTGCGCCAGAATCAGCCTTTTCATCTACTACTGTGTCTGTTTTTTTTTTAAAAGTTAATATCCATATCTTGCATCTGAGTTAAGATCATTGATTTTGTCATCAAGAAACTGGATATTATTATCCATTTATCTTTTGAAAGAATGTCAGGATATAGTAAAACAGGTAAATTCAACATCCTTTACCAGAACTTAGTAAGTTAAATTGAACATCATTTTTCAGGATTTAGTAGAATATTTAAATTCAACATCTTTTATATGGTTATAGTAAAATAGTTCAATTCAACATTATTTATCAAGATGTAGTAAAATAGTTAAATTCAGCATCATTTTTCTGGATATACATGTAGTAGAGTAGGTAAATTCAAAAGCATATTAAGTTTCGGAGATCGTTTACATGAGCTGATTATTATGAAATACAGCTTACTCCACTTAGTGAAATGGTCAACTGTTCAGTTATGTAAGCTAGGAGAGCAATATCAGGCCCTCATGGGTTTCTTGTTTCCTCTACATTATGGTTATTTGCAATAAACAGGACATATGTTGATACTGATAGAAGTTGGTGTTTGAAAAGACAATTTAAATTCATATGAAGTAATATCAGTTTTGGGTGAATAATTCTGTTATGGTTTACACTTATCAATAAAGTTGTCTCCCTTGCTTCATCCATAATGATATTGCAAGCAATTAATAATATTGCCCGATTCAAGCTGAATGGCTCATTTCAATGTACTATGACATAACTGTTTGTATGAGCCACAAAGCAAAGCACATTGTATTATAATTGTTGTCTGTTCATATGTTAACCGTTTTTTTTTCTCTACACAATAACTCTAGTTTTCACCCATCTTCTGTTGACAGACTTTGTAGATGGTTTGCACTTTAGAGTGACTCTTACATTCAGGGTCAGAGATCAGGGGTAACGTGTCTAAAAGAAGAAAAATGTTTTTTGCACAATTACTCAAGCTGTCCACCACCTGTAGTTATTAAAACACTGGATTACGTGCATGTGAGGTAAGAAAAGAAAGTCTTTTCAATTTCAGGGCTAGAAGATCAAGTTTGCTCTGACTTGAGAATAAAAAGGGTTTCTGGAAAATAAAATTAGTTCTACATCACATACCTATACCCATATGTGTGGATATCTTGTATCAGGGATAAAGAAGAAGTCTATAAGTTTTGGGGTCATTGACCAGGATCACTTTGCCAGAAGGAGAAAAATGGCTTTCCCACACAGAATTAGTTGTATATTTGGATGGCTTGCTCTTGGGGAATAAAGTAGCAAGAGTCAGGTTTGAAAGGTCAGAAGTCATATTAATGGTTAGTCTAATAAGAAAACAATGGCTTCAGCACATTAAGTTTATTCAAGGCTGTAGGTCAAGGTCATTGAGATCCATTTCTCAGTACCCTCCACAGACAAGATATCCTACTAGAACCTACACAGAGGTCTGTTAAAAAAGGGTGAGTATTGAATGTGCTATTAATAGTATTCTTGATATATCATGTTATCCATCTGGCTGTCTTTCTATCCATCTGTTTGTCAGTCCATTTTCTGGTTTCCATGCAGGAATTTTAGCTCAAAATGTGAACCTCTGTCAAAACTTTGTTTCTTGCGTGCACTTTGGATAGGGAAGAAATCTAATGATTTTGAGGTCAAAAGGTTCAAACTCAAGGCCACTGACTCAAAGAAAAAAGCTGGTCTCTGTACAGTAACTTTAACCTTTACCATGTACCTTCACCAAACTTTGTTGATGACCGGCCATTTATTTCTGCTATGTTAATACCATAGATAGCACTCTTAAGGTTGACAGAGTCTTTGAAAGGAATTCAGTGTTAGACTCATAAAGCACTGTTTATCCTGTCAGTTGGTAGAGCCTCAAGTGTGGTAATGTGCCAGCTGTCTTGATTTATCACGATGTTATTATCCAAAATGTCTTTGAATGAATTCACAATAGTCCTAAAACAGAAATTTAGTCTGAAAATCAAAGAGCACTTTGTAATGCCAGTGAATAATTTAAATATATAAATTAAATCTCAAATAAAATCTGAACACAGATTCAACTTTGATGTTAAGGTATGAATGAGTAATTCGGAAGTAAACAATATCCATATAAAATTTTACTACACAATAACAAAACCAGGCTAAGGGTCAATTTCCCATCAAATTCGTAAAGAACTTGTTGCTAGAACTTTCTAAGTTGTAAAAAAGATCAGGAATTTCCAAGTGGAAAACAGATGACCTAAACTCGGATGCTAAACATGTTTCACCTTCAGTAATAATGGTCTTAAAACATAATCATAGAGAAATATTACCAATGTCATATGTTGTTTTTTGGTTTTGTTTTTATGGCAACATTTTTTGTCAGGATGGCCTTAAACTTGATTGCTGAGCATGGTCAGTCATAAAGACGAAAATTGTTCAATTGGTACTGAATTTGTATAGTATACACTCGTAAGTAATACTACTTTTTCGGTAATAGTTGTAAAAGTAAAATAAAAAATAATTTGACATAATATTAATTGTTGTTCTGCTTTACTGATAAGAAGAAACGGTGCTCCGTCGGGAAACTAGCAAGTTATATTTATACAATTACAGTATTTTCAGAACAGAGATCACTATTTATCGGTACTGCGTGTTTTCAGCAATTGACATTAAGGTGTTTACATTTGAGTAAGTTCTAGCAGTGAAGGGAGGGGGGATTTTACTCTGTCACACGTTCCTCTTGTAATATTACTTAATTTAAAGCACATCGAATACATAATAGATTCAAACAACATTTAATATTAAAACTGTATTAGCTGCATGAGTGTAAATAGATTTAAATTTAACTCTTATCGGTGCGGTATTTTGGGTAGGGTCTTGCCGGCAAACTATTCATGTTACGGCATACCTGACCGTACCTACTTACCTACACCATTGATTTTCCGTCACAGCCTTATAAGGGTCACCAGCCATACTGGTCAGATTCGCATGGTCCAGTCATTATGTGGTATGTAACTGTCCAGTTTATAGTGGACACAAGTTCAAAGTTCTTATTATTGCCATGATAGTCAAAAACACGTTATACACATTATTTTTATGGGTCTTACGGTTTAAAAAGGCAAATGTAGTTAGTAACATAACTTTCATTGTTCCTTTCAGTCCTGGATGTGAGCGCTTTGGGGATTTTTGTATTTTGCTTTTTGCTATTAGCTCTACGGGTCATAGACACGAAGAACTTACGTGATGGTCTTTAGTCTGTTGTATGTTGATGAGTTATCAGAAGTTTATTATCGCTAATCCTCCCAAACTCGTTGGATGATCCTACGTGAAAATGGTGCTGATCTTAGGTCCAGTATGGCCGTTACAGCAGCCATCTTAAAAATTGTTAATGGGGTTTATTAGTTATACCCTTGAGTGTTACGGGGTTTAACTAATTATATTTATACCCGTGTTTGGTTTTGGTTAAATGAAAATGGGGTGGGGTGTTTCCAATATTTATTTAGGTATGGCACCCACCCAGGCTCGATTATGGTTCAGAAGTTAAGTAGGTGAACATGGTTCTGAGCCCCCAGTCAGCAATGCCGACAGTTAAAAACAAAAGTACTAAAGGGTGAAATTAAAAAGTTAAATACAAAAGTACAAAGGGGTGGAATTAAATAAAACAATTTAATTAATAATAAAATTTCAACACGCGAGCTTCCCAATCGCTCGACCCTTTTGTGCCTATTTCATCATATGAATCAGTGTGAGAATTTCGCCCTGTCCTTGGTTCTACTCATCTCTCTAAATTTCTCCTGCACTCCACCTTTACTCCTTCGAATTTCCTCTCCACTTCTACTCCTCCTTTGCTCCTTCGAATTTCCTCTCCACCTCCACTTCCCTTTCCGTCGACTTCCTCGTCGAACCGTCGACTCCAATCCGTCGACCCTGACTGTACCGACAGTCTTACTTCAGTCTTCTCTCTCAGACTCTCGGGACTCTCCTTCTAACTGAAATTGTCCCACCCAGAAAGCTTCCTGTAAAACACAAGGAGGGTGTACTATTTTGCTTGGCACATACACTCACACTACCCAGATAACTTATCAATAGATAAGGCTATCAAATTTCATGGGTCACGCATCCATTCCCACCGAAATACTCATACATTCATGAATGGTAAACACAATGTAAAATCATAACATAATAATACATCATAAAGCACGATATCAATTACTCGTATACAGGCAACGATAATTGATTCACACCGATATATAATACCCAATACATCTATTTTGCATCACAGATCATACAAATATATAAATATGCAACTATCTATGCTCTGAACATATTCAAACATACATTCATAATCTGCTTACATAAATAGTTTCCTAACTCCAATACAAATCTCAAATAAGTACATAAATGAAACTCCACAAAGTAATTCTTCATTTTAACAATACTATTAGTAATTGCGTAAACATACTATTAGTACTTACAGTTACGGCGTTGCAATGTGTGAGTCAAAAATCAAACGAATATTAACCTTCTTGAAGCTTTCTTTTTGTTCGCAATCTTTTTCCTGCGATTCACGCAAAATTTACGAGTGCGTATCTCGGAGTAGCCCTAATCGTTCAATCACCTAGCAATCTGCCTCGGTCTACTAAATAATTCTGGGATGGAGTCAGTTTGATATCCTCGAAACTTAGAGGTATGCCCACCCACTAGCATAATTCTGATTGGATGCGGTGGACTAACCATTCGCAAGTTGTAAATCAGCGGAACTGTCAATATAAGTTGCCTACCATTTTATTACAAATGGCTCTTTTGAGGTCCTACTAAAGGATTAGCACCCAGGTGTAATTTACGATGCCCTGTTCTGCACAAAGAACCTTTTGGCTACTACGTCTCGCTTGACTTCTTGGTCGCGGCGTTTGTCCACAGATCAAACACCGGATTAGTGTCAGTTGGATAAACATCCGTCCACCTAGGTAGACCGTGACAAAAATCTTGTCTCTACTCCCCTTAAATTAAAGTCTTAGTGGCATGGAGTTGACACAAGTAGACCTCTTTTTGAGGTTCTGATGGTCCTAAATGAATATGGTGTCAAACATCACCATATGGCTGCCACAATGGTCATGTTGAGAATCTTATTGTTTTTACTCCACCTAAATGGATGGTCATATCAAAATTTACTTTTTCTCAAAAACCTATTATGATGCACACAGTAGGTCATAATAAAAATCACGCTGGCCAGAAATTCAATAGAGCTGCCACAATAACTATTCTGACAATTTTTTGTATCACTTTCGAATTAATGTTCTCCTTTGAAAATGAAATTAACGTCTACTGCCGTCCTTACTTTATATGTGGCTAGGCCTTACCATACCTATTCATGATATGACTACGTGATACACTACATTGATGTTGACTAATTACAATTTTTCTTACATACGTCAATTCAAAGCAACGATTATAAATATACATGCTGGAATTACTGAATCTGCTCAGTCAACCGTATACAAACAATGCTATATAGCCATTTTGATAATATATTTCATTACGAGATACTGAAATATATCACTGGTATAAAAAGTATATTGCTGCAATGGCGATACCACATTTGGAAATCTTTCATTTCACCCTTTGGAAAACATATCTGCTATTCAAGTCTGTAATTCCATATTTAGATCTATTAGATTCTTTTACTTTCTTCTTCTTCTTCTTCTCCTTCTTCTTCTTCTTCTTCTTCTTCTTCTTCTTCTTCTTCTTCTTCTTCTTCTTCTTCTTCTTCTTCTTCTTCTTCTTCTTCTCTCTGTCTGTCTGTCTGTCTCTCTGGATGAATATATCTGTAAGGACTAGACCTTCTAATTAATTGAATCAGTATTATTATAACTGTCAAGACTGTAGATTCATTAAATTAATAAATGTCTGTCAATACTGTAAAGCCTCTATATAATTTAATAAAAATCTGTTAATACTGTGTAGCCTCTGATTTATCTGATCAATAAGGAGGCATTATCAGAAAAGTGCTTAAAATAACTAGCAGCAAAACACAGGCTTTAAGTATAAATGTTTTAAAATTAATTTTCCACATGAAACGTGCAAATTGTTGGTGAATGAACTTACATGGCCTGTTGCTACTGGACATCCTGGCTGTTGTATACATATCACACTCAACATCAAATGTACACTTGTTTAGGAAACAATCTTGATTAAGAATAGACTGATAAATCAGCCCCACACCCCTGATGAAATTGACTTGCGCTTTAGGGGATGATATCATCTATTCATTAAAACATGCACAAATCTGCTGACAATCTTGTTTTCCCACCTCGTGTACACTTACCGATTATGGAGCTTTCATCGGTTGAAGGGTTCTTTTGGTAACATGTGCATTGTATTTCCGGATCAAATCGTATATTTGGTGACTTGTAAATCCACGCGGAATAGCACAACCATCTGTTCTGTGATCATTTTGAATTTCGCGCTAGGTATGGCTGTTGCTATATACAGTTGAGTGTCTAAAGTGTACGCTTGTGTTCCGGAAAGATTTGCATGCAGTAAAATTGCACATTTTAATGTACAGGTGGCATCAAACCCACATATCGTCATTAAGTGGGAACATAGATGGGGTGGGTGGGGGTGATTTATCGGACTTGATTAATAATAATAATAAATTTGTTTAAGTAGCGATTTTAATTCTCAACACAACCATAATCATACTTGAAAACGATGGGGAAAACGGCCATCGAAGAGTTTTGACTGCAAACCGAAATTAACTGGCAATCAAAATTTTGGTGCACCCTCTGTTTGAATGTAGAAAGAACCTAAATACAAGCAAAGTCACAATCAATAAAAGGTGTTGTTTAAAGATTAAATGCTCTGAAATATTTCGGATGCGACTGATCTGTGAAGTTTATAGAGTTAAGGGCTTATCGTATGTCAGAGGACGCAGTAGGGCTCTTACCGTGCTATCTGGCAGATCGAAGGCAGCAAATCAATTTGCAGGATGTCTGGAGTAGTTGAACTGAAGTTCAAAAAGGGGTTTCTCATGGGGCGATCATCGGATTATTACTCTTCAATATTTATATCAGCAATATCTCCTATTTTATTACATATAGCTATTTATATAACTATGAAGATTATAACTCTATGCCCGTTTCTTAACCAGATTATGACACTGATTGTCACAATTGAAGCAGAGTCCAACATTTCAAATGACTAGTTCACTACGAACAAAATGCAATCCAACCCTGACAAGTTTCAAGCACTAGCTTAGGGGAAAGGATCTTCAGTATGGATCCTGTGCTGTCAAAAAATTTGAAAAAAATTTTTAAACTGCCGGGAACTGACAATGAGTATCAATTGCAATTCGATTCACATGTAAATAAAAATCTCTAGGAAAGCTTTGGGCAACTACCTGTCTTGAAACGTATAGGTTAGAAGCTTGACTCAACAATATGACAATCGTATATAAAGCTATCCTCTTCGTCTCCAATTTCTGTCCCTTAGCCTGGCGTTTCTGGGGTGACACGAACACTACTAAACTTGAAAAAAAAAAACCAGAAGAAAAACAAATTTCAGCGCATTTAGATCTCTAATTTCTATCCTGGAGTGGTAAAAGCTGTAAATGTAATATATGAAAAAAAATACCATCACCCTGTCAAGATGACTATTGCTAATGTTTATGTTATTGCTTTTTGTTAATCTGGTCTTGTTTTGCGTAACATCAGTAGTGAATGTGGCTTCTTTTATTATCAATGTGAAAATACATTACAGAACCCACCCACCCTGGCCACTTTATCGTCAAAATTTATAGCGTCAACACCGGATCAGTAGGCCACAATAGCGTCGAGGGAATTTCATATAGGGGCAATATGAATGGAACAGGTAAGGTGACGTCACGGTACTGGTAACAATGTTGCAAGCGGCTAACTTGAATACGCGCGGCTACTCTAGGTAGGGTCAAATACAATAGAGACAACACCTCATCTTCTCCAGGACATTTTTCTTCTTTGTCATCTCTTTTTCATCTTTCCATCCATTGTTTTATACAACTTGTGGAAAATTTCTTTGGAAAAGCCTACTATTTATAGCCTTAACATGTGTGACGTTCATGTTTAAAAGCTTTAGTATCTATTTATAACTACAACCTGTGGAAAAACCCAAGACTACAATGATGTCACTGTACTCAACATTAAGGAAATAACGGCATCAGTGTTGCAAGTGGCTGACCTGAATACGCGCTACTGTAGATAGGTAGGTGACATGAATATGGACAAAGGCCAATACACACAAACGCACGCACACACACACAAACGTACGCGCACACATACAAATACAAATACAAACAAACGTGCAAATGCATAAAACAAACAAATATACAGAAGAAAGAAAAAAACCATTATCTACTATCCACAGAGAAGGGGAAGAAAATAGCCCATTACATATTATCCACACACCATATCTACTATCCGCACAGAAGGGAAGAGAAAAAAACCCCACAGTATCTACTATCCACACAGAAGGGAAGAGATAAAAAAAACCACAGTATTTACTATCCACACAGAAGGGTAGAGAAGAAAATAAATACCGTATCTACTATCCACAAAGAAGGGAAGAGGAGAAGATGGAAAAAACCCTCATATCTATTATCCACACAGAAGTGAATAAAATAACCCATTATATACTTGAGACTGGATTGGGATACGAAGTACATTGTTTCAGTTGTGGTCTGAAGTTGCGTATGGATCGATGTATCTATAAAGATTCAGCTTTTCTGGAACATACTCGATGGTTTCCGCTCTGTCTTCACCTTTATATGGCCTTTCCACCCATCATACTACGGTTCAGATATGAGGGTACCTTAGAGAAGGTAGTATCGTTGTCCAGGAAGAAAAAAGGAAGACTTCCAAAACTAGGTATATAAAGGAACGATGTACAAGCTCGAGACTTCGTTATGACTAGTATAAAAAGGGACAACGTTCAAGACCGATAGTTCATTGTAATTACCAACACCAAACGAGAACGATGAAACCTTTCACACTGCAAGCATCAAACGAGAGCAACCTCGAGTGCGATGCTGTGCCTTGCGATTGCAGGGATGCCGTACGATGTGACCTTAGCGATTCATTATCACATCATGAAGCACATTGCTATGACTATAGCTACCATACCTACCATGAAAAGTGATGCTGTGGGTGTCAAACCTGATGCCATCTCACCTCTGTCTGCGTGGGTTCGAGTCTAGGAGTCGGCAAATGTGGATATGTGAGAAAGCTTGCCAGTAGCTTCTCTTGGGTCGGTGGTTATTTTAGGTGATTTCCCGGTTTCTTTCTCCACCATTAATACTGGCTGCAATGAATAGCCTATCGTGTGCTGAAAAATGGCGTTAAGCCCAACAACAACAACCAACCAACCTGACGGATGCGAAAGCGATCCAGCTCGTTACCGTACACCGTTTCACTTTACTGGTTTTCATGGTGCATATCATCATAAAACCATGTGTCTACCACCCTACGGATGTGATCCAAAACTGAACAAAATCCTACGGATTTCACCATACCCTCATCGAAATGACCATGTGAAAGACAAATATTCGTTCCCTGTGCGATTGCCCAAATATTGCGACTTTAAAGTCGATTCCAAACCTTCAGAGGAAAATGGCCAAAATATTCGGGAGGACCTACCCCCAAAGAATTAGCTAGAGCCGGATTTATCTACTTGGGCGAAGGCGATAAAGTCAAGTGCTTCAGTTATGGTGTGTCACTTCACGAGTGGGAGCAGAAAGATTCCTCTTACCTGGAATCTGTGTGATGGTCTCCTCACCGTCACTACCTACCTGTAATGGAACCTAGTCATTTAAGTGGCATTCCATGTCGTGTAAGAAACCAGTTCGGCTAGGAGTCAAACGATGGACAACAACTAATAAAGTATTTAAACCCCATTTAATAAAACAATATTCAAAGATTACCAAACGAATTGCAAGAAAATGTTTACAATGAAATTTGGCAGGGACTTAATAGAACAAAATTGGTTAGTTAGGAACATTTGTGTCGAGAATTTCAGAAGAGAAAAGTGGCAAAAGTCAACAAATTTGTCAGATTTCTCTGGATCAAGTGTGCGTTTTTCCGAATATTCCACTTTAGACCATCTACATTAGAAGATTGTATTACCATTCTTGACCGTTACCCTGAATAGTTTTGGTCAGAAATTACTCACTACGTCCGTCACTTTCGCCCTATGAGAAGTTATTGATTGACATGGTAATGAATACTTTACAAAAGAACATTCGTGGCTTGCCCGTGGAGTTGAGAGATTTACCGAGAGTTGGTTAAAATATAAGTCAAACGCAAAGAACAATAGCATCCGTTACATCATCAATGTTTAAACCACTGGTATATAAGTGCTATAAGAGGATTGATTCTTATGAAAGTGTTCCAGTGGTCAGACATTGTTTAACTACTCGTGGGCAAGAAGGATTAGTTTGTTACTGAATTTTTTTCCTGCAAGGTAGACTTACTGCAACGAACTACAGAAGAAGAGTTAGAGGGTTACCAAAATCATTTACACAATGTAAACTTAATTCAAGAGGAAACTTCAAAACGGCGTCTGATGTGCAAGTTAGTGAATAAACAATTTAAAATCGCCACTGGAGTACGATCAACTCTGTACAGAATGTACACTTATTGCCTGCAGAAAAATGTTGTATAAAACAGGCTAATATGCTACAACCTTTATCATTTGTGATACATTAGATTCGGTGGAAGGAAATTAACGACAGCATTCAAACATTGGAGGATTACTATTGCATTATACGAAAACTGTGTCCATTCAGTTGGGGTCGAGGTGTGGTGTGTGTCTTAGTAACTTGTTTTTTGGGATTTCGTTTACCAGCCGATTCTTTGTGGACTCTTTACAAAAAGTACATACCACCAAAAAACAACATGAAAGTGATCCCTTTAAATGTACACGAGAGACTCATTCTGTTAAAAACTTTGTGCTTTCATCTCGATACTTCTTGACCTCTACGGAAAACAGGATTCGTCAACTTTTAGGTACTGAAGATGTGTACAAAGATGAGCGTGTAGCTTAGGACTTACACGTTCAATTGAAAGATGTACGTGACTAGAATAGCTGGGGTTTCGAGGCTTGGACAAAAGAAGTGGCACACTATGCCCAAGATTTGTAGTCCTGACTTCCAACGTTCAGTGAAAAAAGTAACTTTTAAACCTGTATTAGTGAGAGTGCAAGAAGAATAAGATCAACCCGAAGGTGACAGGATCGTGTCTGACCCCAGTCAAACCCATCTAGTGATCTTTGATTACCACTACCCCCGATTATTTGCGATTTCGTACCCATCTGTTTCACCACTAGTGCCAAGACGGAAGACCTGTCGTGTACACGCCCCGTAGTCTACATAATAACAACAACAAACAAACAAAAATCTATAAAAGAATCGGGTACATTGGGTCTGTCTCACACAGCTTCAACATAATATCTCCTCAGTCTCACCTTCCCACCAAATTGATTCGTGCCTTGTACGGGCATCAGTCGTGAAAACATCCACAAATACGTAGTCGTGTCTTAGAACCCAGATTCAAAGAAGTCTTACGATAGTTTACTGTGACACGTCCATTACTGAAAGGCATTATTCACCTTTCACATCAAACCAAACGCTTTTTTGGGAGAAACAAAGTAGCCGTGACGCAACTGGTCGACCCTCACAAGCAAATCATTTTGAAACCTGGAGGTATCTGTTCTCTAAAAAGTGTCATCATTCGCTTCTCTCTCTCTCTCTCTCTCTCTCTCTCTCTCTCTCTCTCTCTCTCTCTCTCTCTCTCTCTCTCTCTCTCTCTCTCTCTCTCTCTCTTTTAAAATGGGATCCCAATGCTTCCAAAGTCCTCCACAAGAATAAAGCTACTCCCCGACGCACCGAGAAGAAAAAAAAAAAAGAGCAACGGTTTGAAGACCAGGTCAGAGTCTCAGAAAAAGTAAAAGAAAAGCCCAAAGAAAACTGTTTCTACCCACAAAACGGCTTCTGCCACCAGGACGCAACCTTACATTCGTAAACCACGACATACCCCAACAGTGACCGGGTCTCTAGTTTCCCAAGCGTCTCCGTTGATGGCGAGGCATATGTTCTTCCTAATGTGATGAAAACTTGGAAACCAGAATCTCCAAACACTTTTTCTTCAGCGGTTACACAATCTTCCTCTTTACCGGTAGTGGCCGCTGCTCACAAAGTATCTGCCCCCAAATTCAAAGTCCAAGAGAGATCGGATGTGTAATAAAGTTTACTGGATTTATCCAAGCAAGAACTGTCCCGATTAAGTCCGTTACGGACTCCTCAACGTCGAGTAATGCCTGTTATCAAGTTTATGCGACGTAAAGACGATTAGTGACGACGTATTTCAATATAAAAAAGATCTGAGGTAAACGATGGTGATCAGTTTTGTTGTACTCCAGAATACCTAAGGATATCCCATCCCATCAAAGAAGGGCACACTTGCAAGTCACGTATACTGTGTCCCTCGACAATGAGACATGGTTTGGGAGATACGCTGAAATCGGCCTTTTGTTCAGTGGCTTCCGTTTTGAAACCGATAGTGACACGGAGATTCCTCACCCTGAAAGATGCCGCTTTGACGCAAGGCAAATAATTTCTCCAAAATGTTATCATCGACAAATCAACCCCAAAGAAACTTTCTTGCTTCAAACGGGCAAAGGCATATTGGGCCGACGAGAGACTTTCTACAAATGTACCAGACACTACCGATTCAGTAATTCCTACTTCCCTATAGCCACAGCAAGGACAAGGAAGAAAGAGACGACGAAGACACCCATCCAGAGGACTTTACATCCCCAGAACTAGAAAGACTAAGAAAAGAAGAACCGTCTGAGACTTAAAAATGTTTGATCATTAAATCACAGATTGAGGAAAAGAAAGAAAATGATGCAAGTCGAAACTTGATCCATTTGCGATGCCACACACCGTGATGACGATGCAAGAATCCCAATGGCTAGAATTACATCCCGTCCTCTTTGACGGTTTAATCTCCCATCGAGTTTGAAATCAAAGGATAGACCGAAGATTTCATCAATCTGAATAGCAGTTACTTGTACCTGAAACTGAAAGTGATAAAAACGGACGTCACCAAACCGAGAGTCAATGCTAGAGTATCTCCTCTCAACAATTTCATGTATTCCTTGTTCAGCGAAGTGAGTTTGCATTTAAATAACAAACTGGTTATGAGTAGTATGGATACTGATGCTTACCGAGCTTACATTGAAAATCTCCTGACGTACAGAAAAGAAGCCAAAAACGTTTATCTGGATGCTTGCGTTGTTTGGATACCTGATACAGCAGGTGAAGAAATTTTAACGACACAGCCCTGACAGCAGATGACGATCCTCACAATGTGGCTTTAACGACTGTGAAAAGAAAATCTTTCGAGGACGTTGTTTAGAAGTGATGGATCGTTTGCATATGGACATGTAGTTGCATTACAAGTGTTTGCTAAACGGCGTGGATATCCGCCTGAGACTGAATCTCAGCAGTATCGCTTTCCATTTGGTGGCTCATACCAACGAGTACAAAACCATCATCAAGAAGCCCGACTTTACGTGAGTCTCGTAGAAGTGTTACCTATAGCGGGAAGCAACATCAGGCACACGTTGAGTAGAACGACAGCAAAGTATCCGATACGACGCGTAGAAGTGAAAACTTTCACCATTTCTGCTTGACTCCGATCCAAGATCGAAAATCATCTGTTCCAATGACAGTTACCTAAACATTTAATCGTTGGTATGGTCAGCAATGCAGACCTCAACGGAACCCACGATCAAAATCCTTTTCAATTTAAACACTATAGTTTCTAAGACCGAAGTCAGTCGTGATGGTAAAACCTTGTTTACCAGACCCTTCGAACTGAACTTTGCCCAGAAGAATTGCTTGAGATCGTACTTGTCCATGAACGAAACTACTGTACAGCTAGGATCCAACAGTCACAACATTACGTACGAAGACTATGCAGGACGTTACACTTTATGGGCCTTTGATTTCACTTCAGACCAAGGCAGCAACGAGGGACATTTACACTCTATAAAATCTGTTGAACTGCTTGTTGAACTTGAGTTTTCAGAAGCTCTAACTGAGACGGTGAACGTCATACTGTATGCTGAATTCGATAATACCATATTAATCAACAGCTTGAGAGAAGCCATTCTAGACTATTAGAAACTATCGAAGACTCTTATTCCTCTTTGAAAAATAGATAATCTTTGGAAATGGAATGGGAGGTTACCGTGGAAGCAGAACCTCAAGACAAAGATGATCAGAACAAAAACAAGATTATGTGTCCTGTTTTGCTAAACACCTGTCGGACAAAATTACAGAATTCGTCAAGAAAGATTGCTACCGATGTCAAAACGATCATCCCAGTCAAATTGAACACGATAAATATCTGATGATGAGTCAAGAAAAATTGGATAAGTATCTCGACGACGCTTGGAGTCTCATCTCGGAAGAAGCAGTGTTGCATCAGTGGTATAAATGCTTGCTTGATCATTCCTGCCCCCATTGTTTACTCTGGAAATCCATCACGTTGAAAATATGTTAGTCCAGAGTGCGGAGACGAAGGAAAAAAACAACGGTAAATTGACAGAAATTTTCAAGAAAAGATTCACAATTTAACTGATTAGTTATCATTACAGGGGAAAAATCCAAGAAAAATGGATACCTGGGAACTTAATTACCTTTTAAACAACAGTTCGTACACTGCTTCTTGAAATCATGTCGGGTGTGCTCAAGATGAACTACTTCATCGCAAACCTCAAGATCATCAAAATTATGTCATCAGCACGGACGAGAGTCATCTCCCAGGAACCCACTGGGTAGCCGTCTATTTCCCTAAAGAGGACTGTGTAGAGTATTAACCCCTTTAGAAGACTACATCATTGACTTTATGAAAAGAAATGCCCAGACGACACGATTCAAAAATGTAAATTACAAGACAGATTCCATGGTGTGTGGACAATATTGTGTGTATTTTGTTCATCAACGCAGCCTTGGATATATTTTAAACATTTAGTTGCTTATTTTGATCGTAACTTTTCTATAAACGATGAGAAGCAGCAGATCGATGGTTTTGTGACGATTCTGGCTATCTTTTGTCTTCAGCTAGGAAAAGTAGTGTACATCAATGGCTTCAAGACTTCCATAAGTGGAAATCTAACTTGACTTCACAACGTTGTCAACCTTGTCAAAAACGTTTGTTTGATGTTATTGTTAAGTATTAGTTGTTAATTGTTATTTGTTAAATAAAAATGTGTCTGTCGTTTGTTTGTTTGTTTTTTTTAAAGAATATTATCATAATATATTATCTTTGACTTCTCTCTCTATCCTTCATTATGTCATTAGTTTTATCGTTCCGACTTAACAAAAACCTTGTAGGAATGTTTTCTATCGCGTTTGAGTTTGAACTATATAAACCGAGTCGATCTCTAGTCTCGCCATCCATTGTTGACTCGTTAATTTACGAAAATGCCTTCAAGACTAACCAAGCTGAATGACGCTTATGTAAATTTACATCGTGTCAGACAAAACCTGATACCGAAACCTGAAGAGATAGAGAATGTCATGACGTTAACAATAGCCCAAGACCTGGTAGAAGAATTCTTCAGAGAAGAAATAAAGAAAGAGCAAGAAGAGTGGGCAGAGTACAGAATTTGGAAGCAGCAGAGAGAACAGCAACAACAACAGTATCAACAGTAGCAGGAACCTGACAGGTATTTCAACAACCGTGTGGACACCAAGGAGTTCTTCTCTTTCCTCTGAAGAGAACCGTATCCTGTAGAAAAGCTTGCTGCCAGTCGAGGACGCAATCTTAGACAATATAAGATTTCCATCACTCCCCATCAATAAAAAAATCCAACCCTTTTCAGGGCTACCCCTAACACTCTAGAAAAGATATACTAATTCAATTACCAAAAAAAATTGTGTTTGTACGTTTAAAATATAGAAGTGTGTCAATAAGCACTTCGTTTCTCTGTTTTATCCGATAGTGAATGTCTGTGTTTACAAAAAGTCAACGTGAGAGTTTCTTTCAGGTCCACGCGTTCCATGTGATGGTAATAGTGGTGTGGTGTCAGGGGTGGTTTTCCTTCACGTCCGAGGTCCAGGGATAGAAAGCTTCGCGATTATCAGTCTGGCTACTCAACGTTGATTCATCAACTTCAACAACATGATCAGGCTATCCAAACTTCTTGAAATGCAAGATGCACCTGGAATATGCCAGACACCTCTTGGACGAACTGGCCATGGGGGCAATCCAGGAAAGCACCAGACTTGAAGAAGAGGAGGAGAAGAAAAGAAAGAAGAGGAGAATGAAACAATAAATAGATTCTGCCTGACTTCATGATAAGACCTGTGTGTGAGGTGAAGCCAATAGTCAGTACACCTCCACAGCCTGTACGAGTTCAGCTACAGCCACAACCAGTACCGCCACATCAACCACAACGAAAGCCACAACCACAACAACAAAAACCAGTACAACGTGCAGAGGAGGAAAGGAGTCCAGATCATTATCCCCGGGTCTTGTACAGGAGACAAAGGGAACAACAAATTTTCACTATTCCACAACTGGAGTAGTGGGATAGTGAAGCCACTCAACCTCCTTCTGCGCTCCCAAGAGAAAGATTGAACTTGGAGCAGACGTTGTGTCTGTGGGGCCAGACTTGGGATGTGCCACCAGTAGCCAGGTGCAATTGGAGTTCAACAGAAAAACCCCAGCTCTTCTCAGGGCTATCCAAATCTCTAGAAAAGAGACTATTCAAGTTGTCGATTTCTGTGAATGTGGAGTAGTGTAATTATAAACACTTACTCTTTTACTGGTATGCGTGAGTATATGTTTGAATGCGCTCGCTTATGTTTGTGTGGAGTTTTAAATATTACGGTGTGTGTTTTTCTTCTCTTCCCGTCTGTATGGATCGTAGCTATTGAGGTTTTGGATAGTAGATATCTTGTGTTTTTTTCTTTTCTTCCCTTCTATGTAGATAGTAGAGCATGTGTTTTATACGTTCGCTTACGTTTGTTTAGATAGTAGATATAATGTGTTTTCTTCTCTTCCCGTCTGCTCTGATAGTAAATATTGGGGTTTTGGTTAGTCGATATGGCTTTTTTTTTCTCTTCTCTTCCCTTCTGTGTGGCTAGTAGTGTATGTTTTATGCGTTCGCGAACGATTGTGTGAATAGTGGATATGATGTGCGTTTTTCGTATCTTCCCGTCTGTGTGGATAGTAGATATGGTGCTTTTTCTTTTCTTTTCTTCCCGAATGTGTGGATAGTAGATATTGGGGTTTTGGATAGTAGATATAGTGTTGTTCTTCTCTTCCATTTTGTGGGGATAATATATGATATGTGAAGTGAGTGTAAGGGATGTTTACATTCACGTCCGTGCTTCAAGTATATAAACCATAGCGTTCGTCATTCGCTTATCGTCATTCACACATTCAAACAGCGAAGACAGCAGAGAGTACACATCAGTAATGGAGCTAGCGTTGGAATACATTCCTGCTCAAACCTTGAACACATTAAAGGGCCTTGGTCTTTTATCTGCCACAGGTTGGAACCGAAAAGCACAGGAGAGACGCAACTTCTCTTCAGTTGATATGGGAAAATAATGACGAAGAAAAAATGGAGATAAAAGGCCCAGGAGCAAGAGATGGGAAAACACAAGGAGACAAAAGAGAATTCCACAGTCATCAAAAGAACCTGCTATCCCGGCTCCAGAAATCAACAGTCCTCAGCAGCAGACCCAGCCAAATCTTCAAACATTAATGGCTAGACCAAGGGTCCAGACTGCCCAGGAAAATTCGGACTGCGATAGAGCGCAACAAAACCGCAGGAAATGTACGCGATGGCAGTAATACACTCACCTTCAACATCAACACCATCTAGGCAGGTAGTCCTCAACGACGTAGTGTCAGAGAATTTGGAATTGTCTTCCTCTTCAAAAAATGAAGAAGTCGCGGAAGAAGAAGTAGAAGCGGTAGCAGAGGAGTCTACTCGTTTCCACAACAATTCTTGGATATGGGTATATTGGCAGCCATAGAGGACACAAAAAGGCAGGAAACTTAATCAATGACGTCAGATATATTGCGTGACAATCCCTGGACACACACAAATCAAGAACATCCTAATGGGATTACGGGGTAAGGCTCCTCTTATCCTACTACCAGAACGCCTTCTATGACTACCCACTACACGAGCTAGTTAAAGGGACAACCTACTTGGCTCAGCTTCATGGTTACGACTTCCTCTTTGTCACCAGACAGCGAAATATACAGAGGCGGAAGATATCCGTGGGGCATTCAGATAGCTGCCATGTCAAATAACTTAGTTTTTCCTTGAATCTATTTCCCACCTTTATTCGTTGTGCAGGCGTACAACGTTACCTAGGGTGAATCACTTTTCTCCAGGTAAAGTGATTTCGAAATTACATGCGGAGAAAAAGTCACGAAAGCACGGTATACACAAGCATTTGACCATAATTATTATTCACTCCTATGTATTTAAGCTTGATACATTTTGAACTTTGACACAAGTTATTTGGATTATGTCAGTGGCGTGCGAACTCTCCGCTATCGTCTCAGGCCATAGGGGTAGGTGTCAATGTTTTGTTATATTTGATCTGTGAAACCTTTTCTCAGTATTATGTTATGTCGGCTGATGAAACCTTGTTAGATTGCGTGCTATGTTAATACCATTTTACTAATAAATAGTTTGGTTTTGTTGTAGCCTATTGGACACTATTGGATATTATGGGAGTTATTGTACATTATTGAAGCTTATTGGACATTATTGGGGCTGATTATGTATTTTTGGGGCTGACGATGTTTTATTGGGGCTGACAGTGTCTTATTGGGCCTGACGATGTCTTATGGAAGATTCAGTGTCCAATAAGAGCTGACTGTAGCTACCCATGGTCGGATGTAGCTATCTGTATTCAGGCAGGCCGTCTATGTGTATAAATACATGTATGTATGTGAATGAATACATATAAGGAATCCGTGAAGTATATGAACGTGGATCGATAAAAAAGGGATCTAGTGAAACTGCAGAGTTCCAGTTTGTATATTGAATAAACTGTAGAATAACAGTTTATAGTGAATGACTATTCTAGTTTACAGTGATATGTGTTCGTCTATTTGTGTATTTAGTTGAACACAACATTGTTTAGTCAAAACAATAGTAATAACATTATATGAGTATTTCTCTCATTTTCCTTTGTTGTGTCTCAAGAAATTACGTGAATCTCAAAGCTTAATGTGTTACAAAGGATCACATGAATCTCATTTTACATAATGCATGGTATATTTGTGCCTCTCATTTTAGGCTAGAAGCCAGTGAATCATATTTTTGTATTTTTTCCTTCATTTTGTGAGTGCGTGTAGGGTAATATGCATCAGTTGTATGATAGAAGTGTGGGAAACAGGGTATTAGTTTTGCATTCACATATATGTCTAGTATTTCATTTTATAAATTCCAATCATTCACCACTTTGTGTTTGTTGTTATTCATTTATTCCAAACGGAGAAAACCCACTTCATTCTGCTACATGCCAAAAACAACCCTTTTAAGAGCTCCGTTGCCACTTTGATTTTTATGGGATTCTTTTCTATCCTCCATTCTAAAAATTTCAACCAACTACTATTGACTCAACTCATCTATGTCGCTAAGACATTAGTTGTTAAATCTGTTAGGGACTTATGTAAATGTACACCATGTACCAGAAGATTGGTTGTTAGCGGATAGGAAAATTATTTAAATTGATTTTATTCGATCAATTGCAGAGGTGACTTAAACACGTTTAGTATTATTCTTTGTTCATTAGTTCAACTGGCCGAATTTGAAATAATCGAAGTCTGACATTTTGAAGCGTACACCAAGTCCATTTCCTTGCTTAGCGATAGATGCGAGGACCCTTTCCGCCTTTGCTTCACCCAGACAACCGTACACCTGAATTAACTGTAGGGAAAAAACTTGAGTGTGTGTTGAGTCTATTCCCACTCAAGGAAAGCCCCTAGCTGAATTAGCTAGTGTGGGTCATTGGTCCATGAATGGATCAGGACCTGTCGGCAAAATTAAAAGCCCTCTTTGAGAGCATTAAAGCCTGGGGATGAGGTATCAGCCTGCAGTGCAGGCACTAACCATAGGCACATGCCCGTATGAGCACACGCCTCTTTAATTCAATTAGAAGAAATCATTCGCACATTCTATTCAGAATACAAAATGGCTAGTAATATGGAGAGTTTGCTGAAATTGCAGGAGATAGTAGATACACTAGGTATGGTAGAGGAAATGCAAGTTAAAATGCAATTTGGGGCTTATAGTCCTCATAGACTAAGTATTGAAATCCACAATTTTAAGAGAGGGAAGGAGATCTTAAATGAGATGATTAGAACTGACAAGGAAGAAAAGAAAGATAAAGAAGACAAACATAGGATGAGAGAATGGAATGAAAAATTAAAAAGAAGAGAATGAAAAATGAAGTTGCAGGAAAAGGAGGAGAAGGAAAACAGGAGGAGGAAAAGAATGAGAAGAAGACAAAAGTGTAGGACAAAATAAATATAGGATAGAAAATAAGAAGTTGCTGGAGGAAAAGAAGAACTTAAAAGACAAAGAAGAAGAAGAAATCGAAAGGATCTTTTTAGGGCCAAAGAATATCTCTTCTATGTTGCCTAAATTTTCTTTATTCGATTGTATATTTTAAGTATGATAGATTGATGTTCATCAATATATGTTTGTGTTGTATACGTCTATGTTTCTAACCAGATTTATAGGTCTATATCTCCGCGTGTATTCAGGTCAGCCACTTGCAACATTGCTACCAGTATCGTGACGTCATCCTACTTTTTCCATTCCTATTGTCCCTATACAATATTCCATTGACGATATAGTGGCCCAAGGATCTGGTTTTGACGCTATAAATTTTGACGCCAACGTGGCTTGAGGTTGGGGGTTGGGGTTGGATGTGTATGTGTGTGTAATATATTTTCTCATTGACGCTAACGTGGCCCCATTCACTACTAACATCAAGTACCGTAATGTTAGCTCTTTGTTAAGCAATACATAAGCCCCATGAGCACTTTTAGTCTCAATTTGGTTTTTCTGCATTTAATTTCAATTTCAGTTTTATCAAGAATTATTATTTATTTATGCAATTATACTCGTTTGTTGTTTTAATTGATCCAGATACTATATTCACCGCTGCCTCTTACAATGCTTTGGTTTCTCATGTTTCAGGTTATTTTGTCTTATCTTACCTCCACTTCAGCAACGTTCACTATCAATCCGTACTTAAAATGTGTTAACGATAAAAACATATCTCCATTCTCGTTCTTGAACAGTCATTAATTAGATGCATTGTACTTACAAGCTATTTTTTGTGCTAAGTTTTTTTTTATATACCTATAGTAATACAGTCCTTAATCACACTGGTAAAATATTTCACTTGTGAAGTGAAAACACGTTTAATTTCCAATGGAGACAATGGTTTCCACTGTTCGTCTCCATTTACGATACAAAATTTATAAATATATATGAATATGAAGGAAGATACTAAATTTTAATGAGAAAAAGAACTAAATTTTGAATAGCGAAAGTGAAGAATCTCTTGGCTAAAATATTAGCATTTAGCCAAGGTTTATAAAGCAGGAGGATTAATAACGAGGGAGTAGGTGAAAGACGAGGATAAAGAAAAAAGAGTCAAAATGAGAAATTGTCAATTAAAATGTGTTAAACGTTGAGTAGAAAGTTGAGAAAATAATGATAAAAGAAAAGGAAGGGACAACAATAAATAAATCAATCAACTCAATAAATAATTAAATGGAACAAACAAAGCAAGATTAAAAGTGAACCATGTTTCCTACTAGAGCGAGCCGTTGCGGAGGAGATGTCGAAACATTAGGAAAAAATTGGGGAACTTACTATTTTCAGCTGTTTATGCCCATTGGAAGTGCATACGTGATAGCAACATGTACGCTTAAGTAAATCTTTTCAACATTTCAATTTTGCATGAATTGCATCGAAAATACGAATGTTTACTTGTTGTATAACCACCAAAGAATCTATTTAAAGTTAAATTATCATACCGAGTGAGAAATTGAAACAGTTCAACGCGTTGTCCTTGATAATAAACACAAGATATCAGTTCTAAGTCGAGCATACAAATTTTTAAATTTACGTCTACCCTCCCCTCCCAATGGTCTGGGAGCATAAGTCGCGAGCGGAGTCTATATGATAAATCTCTGTAGATAATGTATTTTATTCTCGAATGGTCAAAGCAAGAAATGAGCTGTAATAAAGACTTGTACAAATTTGAAC
Organism: Potamilus streckersoni; assembly: GCA_016746295.1. Classification (NCBI taxonomy): domain Eukaryota; kingdom Metazoa; phylum Mollusca; class Bivalvia; order Unionida; family Unionidae; genus Potamilus; species Potamilus streckersoni. Next base: position 821,422 of record JAEAOA010002332.1, on the reverse strand, counting down.
TTGTTTATGTCACGTACGTCATAGCGAGTAACATCACTAACTACTATTGGATTCATAGATGTGGGATTGCGAGGGTTTGAACCAGTTATCATTTAATACAAAAGTGTAAGTTTGTGTTTTTGTCGTCTGTATTCATAACAGAAGCATCTGATATGTCGTGCTTGGACTTCAATTCTGTTGCTCCAGTCATAATTTTGGCTGACTCATTTTTATATATTTTAGAGTTGTTTTCTCGGGTAATGCGCAGTTGTCACAAACCACATTACCATATTCCAGATTTGGTTGTATATATGAGTTAAATATAATTTCTAAATATTACCTGTCAAGTTTGAACTTGTGCAATACAATAAATTTTCCAATGTTTTTTCCATTGTATAGTCTATCTGAAAGAAAAAATCCAAGACGTATGTGCGCGTCAGCTTCTTTAATTCTTTGGTCGAGGATGTATAGTCGTGGATTGAAAACTTTATTAATTTTCCTAGAAATTGTCAAAGGTTCAGTTTTAGAAAGGTTGCAAGATACAAGCCAGTTATTTGCCTATATGGCGTTGTGAGAGAGAAAAAAAAATAAACGAACGTCATTGCTTTATCTAAACGAATCTCCTGACAAAATATGAAAGATGACACTCATACTTATAATAACAAATCAAGAGATATCTTGGCTTTTATCATAGATTGTGACCTCATATATATATATATATATATATATATATATATATATATATATATATATATATATATATATATATATATATATATATATATATATATATATATATATATATATATATACATATATATATATACATATATATATATACATATATATATATATATATATATATATATATATATATATATATATATACATATATATATATATATATATATATATATAAACTAAAAAGTCGTCTGAATAAATTGATGAGCAAGTCAAGAGTAACACGAGTGCATTTATACCTAAAATTGATTTCAGGTAAAGTTTATGTCAATGTAGCCTTGTAGACGCGTTTACTAAAATTGAATTAAATATTTGTTATTGTTCTAAAATTTAATACTAACATTGTATTATGTATATTTAATTAATAATGTGTGCTTGATCTTTACTTTCCTGAATTTGTGATGATCGTGATTAAGGGTTGTGAATGGAGCTTTGAATGAAAAAACAAAATGAAGTCGTCACCGGCTAGTGCAATGCTAGAGAAAGGCTACGTGTAGTATGGGGAGGGGGCAGCCTTGTGTACATTGTAAAATACATGGTTGTGATCCTGAATATGGATGATTTCAAATAGGTAATGATTTAACATTGAATTTATTTAACGAGTTTCGTCTATTTATAATATTAAATCATTTATCATTTGAGATTCTGTTGATCACATATTTGTTGTTTCAATGGAAACAGTTTAGGAAGAAAGAAGAAGAAATAATTTCGTTCATTCTGCTCAGAAGCTGAGCCATCCGTTTGTTGCGCGTCATAAAAGTAGTCCCTGACGCTAGCTGAATTAATTATGTGTACTTCTATAACCAGTAATATTAAGAACTAGACTTTTTTTTAAAAAAAAAAAATTGGATTCAAAGAACAACTATTCTTCCGAATCAGTGGAACATTATGTTTTCAACCGTGGAACACCAATGGAAATTACTGATATTACATAGTTGGCTACTTTTATAACTGAGTCGTACGGTTTGGACGAGAATGTTTACAATGTCTCCACCAAAGCGTGTCAAATGTACTACGAAGCATTCCAGTTGTTCGCTATTGAAACGAAGAGTTAATTACTCGATGGAAAAATTCCAGATTTATTGCAAAATATTTGTGACCAGATATTTACATTATTTTATTTGAATAGTAGAAATGGACATAACTATGGATTTTTTTTGGGGGGGGGATGGTTAAGAGTCGGAAATGCATATTATAATAAGAAATTTCTAGCTGGATTGGGAGACCGGCATGTCCACATTCTTCTTTAAAAAAAAAAGAAGTGTGTTCATTTACTCCTACAAATTAAAATTTAAAGAAACGTTTCTGATAGGGTGGATACATTGTTTCAGACCCACCCACCCCAAGTCAACTGACCAATGACTGATAACCTTTGTGTTTTTTTTGGTTGTTGTAACAATTCCATGTAGGGTAAATTGATTATATTCCGACAGATGTGACCTTTCATCCAAAATCAGATGTTAAAAAGAATAAATAATTTTAATAATGATAATATTTCTTTGTTCATCAGATGCTTGTACTTATATTTATGAATTATTTGTGTTGTATTTGTAACAATAACAGAAACAATAATAATATTGATATTAATGTCCACATTGCATATTCATTTTAAATGGTTATCAAAATACTGGCAGGCTTAATGCTCTTTAAATATGAATTAAAACTTTTTTATGCTTGAGAAACTCCTATTTGTACAGTGTTATTGTTGGATGTTTAGCATATAATATAAAAATAATAAAATGAATAATCTACTTTCATTACATATATTCGATGTAGAGAATGATATATTTATGATTTAGAGAATATTATTACTGTAGTTTGTATTATTTATTATAGTTATTAACGCTCTAGGTATCTTGCATAGTGAATTCAGTATTGATCCCCGCCAGAACCGTGCACCTTACAATAAAATTATTATAATAATACATTAAATTATCGTTTTATAATATTATTTATATTTTCTTTTGTATTCATCATTAGTTTGGTTAAAATTTCTCATCCGAATATTTAAATTGTTACTTAAAATGTATTCAATGTACTACAATTTAAAATGCTACTTAGTTAAGTGTTTTACAAAATTATTATAAAGCATTTTTATTCACACTAAAACATTTTGGAACGAGTGGAATATATTAAAATAATGATACGTTAAGTTGTTTTATTATAATATTATTTATATTTTATGTTGTATTCATCATTGGTTTGGTTAAAATTTCTCATCGGAATATTTAAATTGTCACTTTAAATGTATTCAATGTACTACAGTTTAAAATACTACTTAGTTAAGTATTTTACAAAATTATTATTATGCATTTTTATTCGCACTAAATTATTTTGGAACGAGTGGAATATATTACAATAATGCTAATGCACATATTCTTCTTATATTACATTTTTTATGTTTCAATGACACCTGTGTAAATTCTCACGCATTATACATATATACACCAGTTTACCAAAGGTACGTCTGTACTATTTTCCATATTAAACTCAGACGAATAATCACTTTTTATGAAAGGAGAACTAGAACCCAAAAACGTTCCTTTTTGTGTCTCTAAGATATTGTCCAAGCGACTTAAGATACGGGATCGAAAAAAAAGAAGCAAATTTGAACTAATTTGGGATGCAAAGTTATTCCGTTGGATTCCTTTCCACAAGGGTAACACTATGATGAATTAAGCTGAGTCACTGTTTACGTTCTTGTTTTTGTTTCTTTTGGCGGAATGGGGAGAGGAAGGTATTGTACAATATAACCTGTCTTTAGTCTCTAATAAAACTCGAGATCTCCGACGTAATTTACAAGACCAATAGGAAGATGTTTGCTGATTCTTCACTCAAATCACAAATTTCACATTCATGAAAGTTAAAAGCGTCATTCGTAACTTTACATTTTATCGATACACAAAATGTGTTGCTCTGTATGATAGGTTCCTAAATGTAAGTGAACAATAAATTCTAAGATCATAAGAAAAATAACCTTAATAGGGACCTGTCAGATCTATTTATTAAAACTAGATCTCGATCTGTAATCAGGTTGTTTATCTTCGTTTATTATGCATAGGATAATTTAAAATAAACTTGCCTCGATTGTACGCCAAAACATTTTGTGTAGCCTTTTTCACGAGTGGATGATCGTTAGCAGGTCTGACAAGAGGGGGCAGGGATAACCCCAGAGCCCCGACCCGGGTGTTTCTTACCTCCCTACCCGTGGTCGCTCTCTACGGTCCTGATTGTTAGTCGTTATGTGCGCCGCATAACTATTATTGCTCATATAGTATATCCTTGGTGTAAAACAAGTTTATTCTTACAATACATAATGCACACATTGTACCTTCCTCGAAGTGAGTAAATAATTTGCTACTTACGAAACTTGTTTTTTTTACAGATAGACTTATTATTATTATTATTATTATTATTATTATTATTATTATTATTATTATTATTATTATTATTATTATTATTACCTTTATCAATTCCAATTTAACAATAACTCGTACGAATATATGGTTTTGACAAATTACTCGATTTAAACGAATCATTGAAAATTATGTTTGAATCTAACAAAGGTAACTAGAAAAAGCATTTTAATTGCACTAACCAATATCAATCCAGAAGATAATTTATCCTTGGTATTAAAATGCTATCTTCTCAATATCACAAATATAAAATACTAATAATACATACTACTGGTTTCGCTAAATATTAATTATTCAATACTCAGTTTTTTCACCAACATTTGGCCTTTTTCAAAGTGTTCTCGTTTACACTGCAATGCACATGACAGAGGTCACGTGACACAGGCGTTGGTTATACATAATAGATTCACGAGACACTCATTCCTTAACGTTAACACCCAAGGCTTAACGAACACACATGGTTATGACGCTTCTACATAAAAACAATTATACCACTTGCATGCCATAACCCTAGCACAATACAAGTCTTTGAAGTTACACTAATCCACCCTTAGTCTGATCTGGTATGCAACGGCTAGCTAGTGGAGATGAATTACAAAGATATATGCCGAAATTACTGATTCCATATATACTTTAGTGATTATATTGCACAACCTTTTCGCAAATTGGAGAAACAAAAATGAATTACGCGTGTAGCTAGAACTTTTGTTACATTAATTATGTAAAATATCCATGGTCGTCACCGCATGAAAATAGATTTATAAACAACTTCTGCACAGTGCCGTTGTGATTTAGGAACATTTATTCTCTATGCCTTGACCTAAAGAAAATTTGCTTGGGTCAAATTATTTTAAACATTATACTAACAGTGTAAACCTTTTGACCAGAATGTTATTGTATTCAGCTAAATCTAAACAGTGATTGTAAAATGCACTTCATAATTTTATGGACATGCTTTTGTCCTTCATTTTGGTAACAGAATATATTTTCTTTATTTTCCAAAATTAAAGAGTATATATCGGCAAAATGACATACATTCAACTCAATTCAGCCTGCACCGTCCCATATAACTACCACCACCTGAAACTTTCAATGTCTTTTTGTATGTAAGCATTGTTTATCTTAATCACGAAAATGCTGAATGCTGAATAATGTGCGCAGGCTCGGTAGTCCTCAGTAGCTGCAAGAACTTCATCTGATCTTTTGCCAGTGTCACAACTCCAGAATGATCTATTCTCTCATCTGGTATCCTCAGATATCGGCATTTGTTCAAATCCTTCCATGCATCTGCACCCCTTTTCTTGTAGGACTCTTCGTTTATAAAGGTCCTTTCAAAGTCAAGGCTGCGTCTTTGTAGCCTTCTTGTGGTCGTTATAACGGGTTGTTCTTCTTCGACCTCCTCCTTTTCTTGAACTGCACGAATTCGCATGAATTCCAGTGCTGCCTCGATATCAACTGGTGGATTTTCACTAATGAAACCATCTATTTTCTCCAGAAATGACTTTGTCTTTTGCGTCAAAGCAGAAGCTCTAGCTGATTCTTCCTGTAGAAGTAACTGTCGTTTCTCCTCGAAAAGATCATCCCCAAAATTGCTCTCAATAGAATCATCCAACGATTTGGTGTCTCTCGCTGAACGTAAAGGTGGAGCAAGCAAGTCTTTTTCAAGTTTATGAGATGAATACGGAGCATAGTGAGAGGTACTGTTTGTCGCAGTTTCTGTTGTTTTGAAAGACACCTTGGTCATGCTAGTTTTCTCTCGATCTATACCTGTTTTCTCTCGATCCAGGCCACTTTTCTCTCGATCTATACCTGTTGAAGAAGATGGGCGACTTCTCTTACCAAGAATTTCCTCACTGTCCTTCATACCAGGAACAATAGCGCTCATGGGTCTCAGCGTCACGCCACCGTCGACTGAACTACGCCTAAGTATCTGATCAGGTTCTGGAGCATCGATGAAAACACCAGTGACGGAATTGGACCGTTTAAGAGTAGGTCCAGTTGTACTTGGTCTGTCGAGTAGCTTTTTAGGCTTTGGGACTTCCATGGACATATTAGCTGAGCTTCTCGGTCTCCTGCCAAATAGCATCGGATGATTTTCAAGTTTTAGTCTTCTGGCTGTTGCTGCAATCTTGATGGCTGCGTTTAAGTTGACCGATGTTACTTTCGGTAGAAGCTTTCCTTCCTCCTCTAATCTTCGAAGTTCTACGATTTCATCAGCTGATAGATATGACTTTATCTTAGCTACATTCTCTTTCAACCGCTTGTAATTAACCTTGATGAATCTATGGTCAAGACTTTGCAGTTTGGTTGCGTATTTTATTTCTCGCGTCAAACTCTTTATTGATTTTGATAGCGCTCTTTTCTCCATCTCGTTTAGTTTCTGAGCTTGCGCCTCCTTGTTGCTGTATGACTTGCTAGAATTCGACATCTTGTCGCCCTGGCCACTTCCAAGATCCTGGTCTGAAATGGACAACGAAAATGATACATATAATTGGGATAAAATTTTCTCCTCTTTTTCTTCGTATTATTATTATTATTATTATTATTATTATTATTATTATTATTATTATTATTATTATTATTATTATTATTAGTAGTAGTAGTAGTAGTAGTAGTAGTAGTTTTAGTCTTGCTCTCAAGTATCAATTATTTACTTAAAAATTTTCTTCTACTTTTTTATTCTTCAGCTGTCAATATTTCATTTTACTTATTCTTATTAAAAACACAAACAACGTCAAACTGCGAAGTAACTTCGTTCGAAATATTTATCAAGAATAAAGTGTATCCTCTCGGAAGAATGATAAGTAACAGCTGCATGTAACGTTGGAGATCAATATTCTCTACAGAGCTAGCAGTCTTTCGTTATCAATGGCATGTTTCTTTAAATGTTGGTACTACCGGATTTAATTCGTTCTCTTCTCTTATTATCCAATCATGTAAAATTGAATTAAAAAAGAAATAACCAGGTAATCTCTCAGCAATTGTTTGAGAGTAGGGTTTTGAAACTATTACCGGTAGCCTCTCAGCTATCGTTTGTTATTGTGGTTTTGGGGTTTTACGCCATTTCTCAGCTCAAGATAGGATGTATATGGCGTGGAGTTTAACTGGTGGAGGAAGAATCTGGGAAAATCCCGGTAAGAACCACCGACCCACTGTAAGCTACTGACAGCTTTCTCACATACTTACATTAGCCGAACCCAAGTCTTGAACCCACGCGGACAGAGGTTCAGACGGCAGTGATCGGTAAAGGCGAGACCATTAGACCACTCTGTCACTCGGTGAAATCGGTTGCTTGCGGTTTGTAACCACTACTGCTAACCTGTCAGTAATCTTTTGAGAGTAGGGATTTGTAACTATTTTATGAACGCAATAAATAAATTAACAGGCTTTATTCAAAAGATAAATCAATTCGTCAATCGTAGTAATGATAATAAAAAATTACAGCATCACGGGAATGTAAATAGCTTGAGCAGCTACCATTATACCTGCTTGATCTCGTTCTCAGGGCCACGGGGAGGGTAGGACAACTAGGACAAAATTATGGGGGCCCACAACGGTCAGAGAGCCCACTGTCGTCACAATTTATAATTCAAAGGAGCATATTGAAGAATTTTCCTACGGCCACAAATCCTATTCGCAACCCCGCTTGTAATAGGTGAGTGTTGAAAACATTTTCCTGTATCAAAGTATATAATTTGGGAAGCATTTTACGCTCTGAGAATGACTTGGGTATTAGTGGGAAGATCTGAGCAAAGAAAGAAATGTATAACATCAGGTATAATAATAACAACTGACAAAAAAATCGCAAAGTAATTAGGGCGATCAAATATCTTTAGCACAAAGAAGTGTTCGCTCGCACTATTTGACCTATAAGTGAGTAAGCTTAAACCATTGAATAATGACTCGTATTACTGAACAATTTCGAGTCTTAATTGTCCAGCGATTTTCATACACTTTAATGTATTCTAGGTCATTTTAAGTTTTTATATCTCATAAAATTTTCTGTTGCTCAAATACTTGCTAGTACTTTTCTTGTATAAAACCGGGATCTTCGATTTAGTCTTTTAAAACATTCTTCTTGGGTTCTATGGACCACAGTGTGCCTATCGTTTGCAATAGATTGCCAAACATTATTAAACACCTAATACATACATACATACATACATACATACATACATACATACATACATACATACATACATACATACATACATACATACATACATACATACATACATAGGGTCAAGTCGTCTAAAGCGCTCACCGTTACGGATCACTGCCATCGCACCTCTGTCTGCGTGGGTTCGAGTCTCGGGCTATACAAATGCCTGTATGTGAGAAAGCTTGCTGGTAGCTTCTCGTGGGTCGGTGGTTCTTCTCGGGACTTTTTTTTTGGTTCTTCTTCTACCATTAATACTGGCCGCCATATATAGCCTATCTTGTGCTTAAACCTGCCGTTAAAGTCTATAACAACATACATACATACATTAGGTAAATTAAAGTTCACATTTTTTGGGTTTAAGTTGAAAATAAAAATACAAAACAAGTTACAGTAACATAATATCGATTGAAACAGTCTGTAGAATCACAAATCAGATTCAAAATTTATGTTCAAGGAAGTCGCTGTATAATCACAAGCAGAAGAGCGATTGATTGAGCGCAGTAATTTTCATGCGGGCAAGCACCATTCTATTGCGTTTCCAAATCCGTTTATTTTCGGATAGTCGTCGCGTTGTCGTCCAATTCGAGTACAAGCTTTGTTATTTCTTCATCCTCTTGTGCTTTTAAATTGACGTTTATAAATGAAACCTTTTACAAAAAGGAGACAAGGGTGGTTATAATAAGATCATCTTTTATTTTCCGATATACCACTTTTAGTATATAAAAGAGACCAAAAAGAAAATATATTTGATTATGAAAATCTGTGTGCAAGAAGTCTAATAGTTAATTTATGGACATGTAAGCCAAATGGCAATCTTAAGATAGTTTCTGGTTTTTCATTATCTGCAAATTCAAATTCTTGTTCCATTTATTTTCTTTTGAAGGATATACTCCGTTTTTATTCTCCCGAAAGTAAATATTTCTAATTAATTATTTTCCTTTAGAAGATAATTATGCATTGCTGGGCTAATATAAAATCCCCAGTTTCAATGTATGCATGTAAGTGGCGTTTTAAAAATATTCGTTTGATTGCCAAAAACATTAGTCCATTGCATGCTAGAAAATTACCATTTACATTACATTCTTCTGTAAAATTTGCTCATAAGAAAGATAGTGACAGTTTCCATTACGCAAAATAATTTTAAAAAATTATACACAAACTATGTTGATGTCAAACTAATCCATTCAACGTAATTAATGTGGAAGTGGATAAAGTTTGCGTTATACATGGCTGCAATGCACAAAGTCCTGTTTATTGCAGCTCAAAGGATTTCAAGCAGACACAAGAAATTACAGACAACATATATTCGAAGTATGCTTACACAGATGTAACGGAGAAACCACAACTAATTGTGAACTCGTTGAAAAACAAATGCATTTAGCTGATAGAATCTCCACATTTCAGCGTTTCTCCAATTTAATCCATGTTCACTATTTACTTGTATCGATTTAGACATTAGGTTTTGAAATTTTAACATAAATCAGGAACATAATTCTTTTTACACCTTTTGAATGATTCGCTTTTGAATACATATCTCCTGCCTGTGTAGCATATGCACGTGCTCACTGCATTGATGGTAACCTTTGTCATTCTGAATATCGTCCCAGCTGCAAGATTAGGGGAACACTGAAAAAGTTGGCACAGCTTTTCGCAGGGAAGCTTTGGTGGCTAAGTGGTCTAAGTCACTCACTGTTGCGACAATGGACATCTTACCTCTGCGTCGATTCGAGCAATGGCTCAGCCAGTATGGATATGTGGGTAATTTCCAGCAGGTCGGTGGTGTTTCCTGGGTTCTTCCGCCACCCAATATACTTGTCGCCATATATAGGCATATATATCATGTAGTGACAAATGAGGTTAGACCCACAGAACCAAAACCAAACCAACTTTTTTTTCGCAAAGTTTCTGCTTGGGCTGTCGATAATCTGGTTGCGTATGTAGGTGTTTTTACTTAACATAGGGAATGATTATTTGATAACCCTTGATTCTACCCACAATGCATTTGTATTCCGGTTTGCAAATTTCTCAAATGAATGCCGTAAGTTACAAAATTTAATAATATTCCTATTTGCAATTTTTTCGGATGAATGCAGAAAGTTACATGACAAATTAATACAAGTACGCATAAACATATCTGCTTTGGCTGCTATAACTTGACCTTCTACACATGCCTGTGACACTATGAATCGTAGAAGACGCACATGCAAATTCAACGCACGGCCATATAGCTTCCAAAAAGCACAACAGAAACTACGCATTTTAATAAATTCTAACTGATAGGAGTACCTAGATTACGGTATTGTAAGTCATATGGCTAAAATACGTGATCTAGTGATCCAGAAGGTCGTAAAACCACACTTTCTGCAAAATGGCAGATTTTTCACATTCCCAGCGTTATATACTCTGAACCAATCATTGTTGTATCTGACTAAAGCACGGTGCTCTATAATTTCATACTTCACTAGAATTTATTGTTTCTTTACTACGGATTAAAAGCAGGTGATACTTTAGATAGGTATATTGGCTACGGAAATGAATACATTCACGACCCGAGCAGCTGATATCATTCTGAGCATGTAGACGGTTGAGTGAGCAACAATTCGCTGCTAATACAATCGTGTTCCGTTACGGGAATGAATTAACCCGGGACAAATGGTTTATTACATCACTACGCTACTTTCTCACCCGTGACCATATTTGAAGAGATTCCTTGTTTATCATGAATATGCATAACTCTAATTAACCAACCACTGTGAGTGCGAGTAAAATGTTGCTTGCTAATTTCACCCAACTGACCTTTTATGATGTTTAGGTGTGCCAGTGAAAGTTTCTCTTTTCTATATAGTCACTTATCGGTCGGGCACTTTCAGTTATGTGTAGATAATTGTTACATTGCGTTGTTGATGGCCAGTGGCGTACTAAGGGTAAATGGCTCCCGGGGCGACGATGATGGCCCAAAGGAGTTTTGGCACTCCAGGACCTATGACTTTGTGGTTTTGGTGTCCCAATATCTTTAGCGCCCGGAGCAACCTCTCTTCCATACTCGATGTAGGTACGCTACTGTTGATGACGTAATTTGTTTATGCGTACTTACGAAAAACGAGGTAATCTCAGTACAGGCATCCACGGGCGAAGAAAGTGCGAAAACGAATATCCAGTGCTGGATTACCAAATAGTTGTTGGTTGCTAAAATTAAAAATGTATTAGGAGATAATTTGCGAGGGAGTCTCTGAGATACCGACTGCCTAGGGGCCTTCACAAGGTTTGATTATCGCCCGCTGTGGAGACGATTGTTTTGTTTTGTACGGTTTACAAAATGGAAACTTTTTAAAGCTGAAGGTACATAACCGCAAACCAACTAGCAGAACACTTAAAGAGACATGAGACAACATGTTTACTGTTAGAACATACACGCACACGCACACACACTGCTTGAATGTGCATGTTTTGACATGCCAGTATTGTACCTTTTTACAACGAAAGCCGAAACGAAACCCGAGAACCCATAGCATTATTTATTTTTCTAAACGAAAAAAAAAAGCTGGTAAGGGGACGTCCATTAATTATGTCAACAACTTTTAGGCAATTTTATACCCCTCCCTTTGTCAACACCTGTCAAACTTTCAGTGACCCCCCTTAGTAAAATTATGTCAAATTGTTTACTCCCTCCTCTCAAAAAATTAGCAGTATTATATATATATATATATATATATATATATATATATATATATATATATATATATATATATATATATATTGATTTTTTTAAAAAATTTATTGTAAAAAATGACATTGTTGAAGTCAATTTACCTTGAACTCCCCTCCCCCCATGTCAACAATTGTCAAACTTCTTCAAACCCACTACCTCCATTTTGTTGACATAATTAATGGACGACCCCTAACGATACAACTGCTTAATGATCATACGCCATATGGAGCAAGCCCCCAACACCAAAGAAAACAGAACAAAGCAGCACAGAGATAAATTATCAATATTCAGACGATCTGAACAGCTACATGTTTTTCGTGCACTTCATAAAACAATAGCAGATGAGATCGATACTATGTAGCTATTTCATTATAAGATCGATAGGATGTGGTTATTTCATGATTAGAGATATACTATGATATTATTTCGAGATAAAATTGTCTGCCTCTGCACGACATTCTAAGATGAGATTTTCTTAAAATTGCATAATTATAATGTAACAATGAATATTCGAAATGTGATTTTGCATTTGTGTAATTACAGTGGATACACTGGAGAATAGAAAATATAAGGAGAGGTAGAAATCATATTAAATCATTTAGATTACATTAATCTTAAACCATAATGGATTCATTTTAAGACTTGACAAAAATAAATTTATGTATAGAGTGCACAATTACGTATTATTATTTATTACAATATTAATAAAACTGTCGTAAATACTTTCTTTCACGTCGAGTCCAATTGCAAACAACATAAATCAGGGTCTGTGCAGTTTGCAATTGAATTTTAGATTTTAAAAAATTGCAGATGGTAAGCAGGATATACAACTGGTGCACAGGAGGTGGAATTATTACCGTTATCACGCTCACTTAATATGCAAGAACAACGTTGCTGAATGGAATACCGCATTCTCATTGGCCAACTGAAATTAAGTTACAAATCAATGCATGAGGTAATTTTATTTTAACCAACGAGAGAACAGTATTCTATTCAGAGGGCTTTCACTTGCATATAGAGCGGGTGATGTCAAGCAGAAGCGTGGGAAAATGGTCTGGCATTCCTTAAAAGTATGATAGCAAGCCAGACTTCAGACAGGCATAGAAAGGCAAATGCATGGGCTAAACAAAATGCCAAATTTATTACGCTACACGAAATGTAGCTCGAAATATCAGCGCTGATACTTAAATAGGTCGCCCGAAAATGGATATGTATCCATCCCTTGTATAATTTTATACTACATGAATTACTATTGTCAAATTCTAAGCAATTATTCTAGCCCCTGTGCGTTTCATGAAGCAGTTAATTGTGTACTTACGTGTGGGTTACGTCCGTATTTACGAGTGTGTTTAAGGTTTGTGGTGTGGTGTGATTTGGCTTTGACAATTTTTCAGTCATATCATATCGCTAAGATATCTGCAGTGTGGCAATTTATAGTGATAACTAGCATTCGGCATCGCGCTGCAGACATATAGCATCATCTCTCACACAGTCAAATTATCCTGACATCAGGCCGACCTGTCATAACACTAACCTCTTAAAGGGGACAAAAACCCTAACCTGCAAAATTTTATTGTAAATAGAAGGATATGTAGTAGTTTGTGTATATAATCTATCCTGACTATTTTTTTCTTTGCATTTATTGTATTTGCACAAACATTTAATAATAAAAATGCGTTGAATTCCGAGATCAAATGGAACGAACCTACCGCTCAAGTTATCTCCCTTTCATACAAGCAGGATGTGACGTCATTTGAGACGATTCCCGTACAACAGGCATATAAATACTCAGTGTCAAGTAGAAACGATGTTTCAATGCGCAGCTCTGAATTGTGTGAATAAAAGCAGTTCCCGACAAATATTTTTTTCTTCACATTTCTATAGGACCCTAAAGGGTGATTTGTATGGGCGATCAAATTAAAGAGAGAAGGAATTTATGACCGAGACATTTCGAGCATTAAAGTTTTTCAAAAGACCAGAGACTCTTCAATCTATTGGGTCTGAGCCAAAACGTTAGCGTTTGAAGCCTGATGCAGTGCCGACTCTTTTTTTAAAAATATTTTTCTACTCTGATAAGACATAAGACGGGAAGCACGCCGGCGAGTCGTAGTCGACATAGGCCAGGGAGTATCACAGGAGTCTGCAGTTTTATCAATAAAGCACGACGAAATTTCTGACTACATGAAATTTCGTCGTGCTTTATTGATAAAACTGCAGACTCTGTGGAAGCATCAAGGACTCAATAATTCAGCAGCACCGTCAACGTTTTAATACCTGAACGTGTAATTTCAGCCAATAAAGTTTAAAACCTCAGTAGCTTCTGATATTTTATTTTGCCATTATACACATACATTCACACATATTTCTAGAACTGTCATAAGTTTTCAGATTCATCAGTCAGAAGCGAGAATACATGAATCATGTGAAGGATTCAGATGAGAAGGTCTTGCGAATCGTGCTCACTACACATGATGGTAATATTTTTATATTTTTTTACCTAGTATATTCTACACCCTACGGAAAATTCGTCTATGTGATGTGTCGGAAGAGTCTAAAAGGACAAAATAATTTGCTAAATAGTATAGTTATTACACATAATTTCACAACAATTCAATCACTTTATACATTACTAAGTGGTATTTATTTTTTAACAGATTGGTTTATGGAGCCTTAGAAGAAGTGGGGGTGTAACATGTGCTCTCTCTCTCTCTCTCTCTCTCTCACACACACACACACACACACACACACACACACACACACATTTTCTCTTCCGAGAGCCACTGAGATTGGCAACAAATATTCCATTCTTGGTTGGACATTGGACCACATTTACTACACAAGCACCTGTGTGGAAAAAAAGACTAAAATTATTTGAAAAAACTGTTGCCTGTTTGATATTTTAAATGTCCATTTCTTTGACGAGCATTCATCCAATTATGACATGTACAAGTCCATATCAATAGCTGTTGGATTAATCCAGGCTATAGAAAGTGAAAACCAATTTCCAGCCTACCCCCCACCCCCCAAAAAAACTGGCAAGAAAAACTCTGATCTGTAATATTAAATTGTTTTCACTTAAAAGAAAATGAAAAGAAAGAAGAAGAATTAATGAAACAAAAAAGAAATGAATTGTGAAAGAAATCGTAATCGGTAGAAAATTGTAGCCCTCTCCCTACCCGGTTTATTGATTAGATTTTGTACTGCTATTTAGTTGGGTATTTAAAATTAAAGGTAGTTTATAATCATCGTCATTGTCAGAACCTGACGATTCCTGTACATCTTTGTCACACGAATTTGTCTGGGTTCATACATATAAGGTTGGATGTTCATAAAATACTCTACTTCTGGATTGTCATCCACATCTCTGACAGTCGACATAATTTAAACATTCAAGTACAGCCAACTCATAGAATGATTGACTGTGTTATCATAGGAGTCTGCAGTGTTTTTTAAATAAAGCACGACGATATTTCTGACTACATGAAATTACCTTAACGGTAATATAAAATAATTATTTTATAATACCGATAGGTGATTTCATGTAGTCAAAAATTTCGTCGTGCTTTATTGATAAAACTGCAGACTCCTGTGCTATTATCAACAATGCCAGCGTGTACAGTGTCTCCAATGACGTCACATCCGCTAATTGTTCAGGGGGAGGGAAGTGCGTTAGTTTATTCAAGACGGATTGGGAGAGATGATCGGTTTTTCATAAATTTCTACGTAACGAGTAAAAAAGAAAGGTACAAATTTTCAGAAAATGATACTTATATATACAGCAAATTATATACGGAGTTTGCGCGAATTTCAGTTTTGCATGTTTGTCCCCTTTAATGCTGAGCACCTTGCGAGGTAGCTACGATGTCGTAGTTTCAACTTGTTTTGATGTGGTTGAGGCTACGAACTGATCCCATATCATGTAATGGAGCAAAAAAAAAAAAAATCCTTACTAAAGTCAGAAACACAGATAGTTTAGAAATCTAATAAATAAGTATAATCATTTTGTCAAAGAAGTTTGGCTTATTTTGAATTTATTAAGCTTTTACACTGTAAAATAAATTGGCATAGTTATGCTAACCTCACCGTGTTTCACTATTAGAGATAACGAGAGACTCTCGCCGTGACCCCTTTTCTACATAAGACTTGCCAGACAATATATGGATATTCTACGCAATTGTATTAGTTGTTGAATGACATAACGCGAGAAGATGGAGAATGGACACTTGCATAAATTGAGGAATACGGTTTTGTTGAGAAAATAATTGCTTCTTGGTGGAATTTCAAAGTCACTGGTAAACCGTATTTACTTTTAATGCGTAAAATTTCCGACTCAAACCGCGCCATATTCTTTTACTATGATCTGTTTACGTTTCCCAAAAAGGCATTAACGTCATTATATGGCACACAAATAAACGAGGCTTAGAACGGAAGTTGGCATTATTTGAACTAATATGATAGACGAGCAAAACGAAAAAATCGGATAAGAAAGGTAAACGAGATTTAAACACTATTTCTACAATGATTTGCGATAATTCCAGTACTAAATAAGAGGACTACTCAATTTATTTCATAATATTTCAAAGAACATGTTCAAAATTTTTATATTAGGCTAAAAAAGAGCCTGGTGTGAATCACACCCGGATGATCCGGTAACACACATAGACTCATGTTAGTACCGTGTCCACAAGGTAGGACTAAGGTATTAAAATTAGTACTATTTGCGAGGCAGCTGCTAGTAGGAATCGGTACACAATTAATAAAATCCGGTTCAGTACCCACGAATGTAGTCCCAGTCTATTTTTAGATCACTTTTTCCGGTCTAAATTTAGTGGTGATACTAGAGTCAGATTTTGGCATTCTTGGTAAGGATTTAAAGGCAATTGTTTATTCTTTAAAATGTGAGCTTATGGTGTGGTTGTCTGTGTGTATTTCGGCGACAGTGCACATTGAGTAATAAGGTCATGGTGATGATCCGGAAGTGAATTCTGTGTTCCGTTGCCTGGTGTTTTGTTTACAATTCAGCCTCTCAAAAAAATGCAGGTCAACCCTTGACAAGAACTAAACCGTAAAGTCATCTTTGAAGGTATTTTAGATTAACATATGATTTGTATTGATTGTCACACAGTGGAAAGTTCAGTACTGAGAAACAAATGTAGAGAATATATAGTGAAATTAATTGTGTACTATGTCCTGTCAGTAAAAACTTGAAACTGATATAAAATTTTTATTATTAATGACATACACATGAAATTTTAATAGGTTATGTATATTGACTTTAAAAATATAAAAATGAAATTAAAAATAAAAAAATAATTTTAATTTTAAAAATTTAAATGAAATTTAAAAAAACAATTAAAAAATAAAAATTTTCCATCTAGTATACACATATATAATATTTTTTGGGAATGATATTAAATGATATCAGCATATATATACTCCTACACCATATACAAGCTCAAATGATGGATATTTGTCAAATTTGATCAGAGAAAATATCTTTATTAGTCAAAATGAGACCCTCATTTAAAATACATGAAGACAAAATTCTACTTTGCTTTGTACCTTTAGGTCATTGAAACTATTTATTTGGGGTTCAAACAGCTAATTTATGTGTTTATGATGGGGTGACTTCCTGAGTAACACATATCTGCTTGTATAGCTATCAGTAATTGTTTATAACCATAGTTATAGGGTATTTAGTGAGAGGACAGAGATGAAGACTTTATACTAGAACCTGTTCAAGTTCTCTACAAAATCATATTAAGCTGTCAGAGAATGAAATACAGGTCAGAGGGGTAAAATATACTTTACCCAGGTATATTTACCGTTGCATGTAAGAAAACAGCAAAATGATGTAAGTTGAACACAGAATGCATTCCATTTTATTGTTCAGTTTCTTTAAGATGTTGATTGATGTAGTGCGACATTGTAGCCTAGATGATATTATGGGAATTCTCATGATCCATTTTGCTTTATGCATTATTAATGACTAATAATATTTGTTATCTGACACTTTAAAGATTACATAAGTAATATTCAAACAGATTATTTGAATTTAACTTTCTACAACTGATCCTAACATGGTTACATAGCTGACATGAACAAATATGCATATATTTTGTAATGTTTGGAATCAAAAGTTGACATTGTTAGGCTGACATGGTACCTATAGTGAATCTGTAAGGCTCAGTTTTGATTGTGTGCACTTAAAATATCCCAAGATGTTATTTTCATCATGAATATGCCTCTGTATGGTAACACATTTCAATTTAGTACTTTGACAGAGGGCGGTATTGCAGCATCAGCTGATATTTCATTCCATTGAATCATTGAATCATTGAACTTAAAACCTTGGTAGCCAAGACTCTTAAAAATAGACTAAAAATATTCAAACAGATTATTTGAATCATGTTTGCACATGTGATTTTAACAAGTACATTGCATATGTCCCACACATGCAAATATCCATCCTTGTTTACAAGTTTTCGGGATGCAAATTTCACATTTAGTTGATGATATAGGATCTATTGGTACCTATAGTTGATCTGTGTGGCCACATTTTGCTATATTCACTCACAATATCTAAAATTGTTTTTTCCTTCATGCATAGGATTGCATATAGTAATAAATTTTAATTTGGTACATTGTCATTTGACTTTCCACTATACTGGTATGTATCAATGTTTGCACCAATGATCAAACCTCACCATTCCAACATTGCCTTAAACTTTATGATACATACTCTACCTGATTAGTTATTTAACCTGTAAATGGCTAAATATGCTTGTAGAAACTTCATCTATTTTTAGGATGCATTTGTCACTTTAATACATGCCCATTGCTTCACATCTTTGAGTGTCACTCTATCAAGTTTACCTTTTTTAACCATATTTGCAACCTGAATGTTATATTGAAATCACCATATCTAACACATTTTAACTTCATTTGCCTACATCTTCCTTTTTTTTAGAATTAAGTGAAACATGTTATATATTTTCAGGTCTAGTCTGGTATCTGAAACAAAGTATTAGAGTTGGATCAATTTGAAAGCTCTCCAGTAGTCCAATGGTGATAGCAAGGTCTCATAAGGACATGTGCAGTGTGCTGCTATAAGTGACCAAGATGAGTTCATATCAGTACACTGATATACAGCATCTCAAAGACATGGCTTAGATCTTCATGAGAGAGATTCGCATCTTTTTTCAGTAAGGTGAAACTGTATTTTCATATTGCATTGTTGACTTTTGTAGTTATCGGCATTAAAATGGAATGCATATTTGCTATAAAACATGGTAGTGGTCCCATCAAAACTTTAAATTTGAGTGGGATATTAGTTATACAAACAACTGTCCAAGTACCTGAAACAATAAATGTGGAACATAGTACCTGTCATTGTTTCTTTAGTATGTACACCTATATGCATCTGGATAGGCATATTGTAATTTGCTGTCAAAATCACTGTGAGCTATCATGCTTCAGTACCCCTGGGATTAATATTATCAGTTGTACAGACCTAAACTACCATTTGTTTTAAAGACCAATCATTAATCAACATTGCTGCCTTAAATTTGTCAAACTGAATGTCATAACTTGTATGAAAATTTATTTTTTGTAAAAAAAAAAGTTTTTAAAATTTATATATTTTTTAAAATTTTCATTAAAATTTAATATATCAATATTTTTTAATTTCAAGACTATTTTCAGACAGGCCTTATCAAGTATTACAATTAGGTTTTTACTGCATTGAAAAAGTCCTATAATTAAGGAAGATATAGCAAATTTAGTTTTGGTTTCTTAAGAACAATTGGACCTCAAATTGCACCCTATAGAACACCAGCACTACACACTTTCTGACAGCTGTCACATGTCTTGCTTGCAAGGAAATTTCAAAAGACTTTATGTATGAAGTTGAAACAGTAGTGGCATGCAAAATAAAATGCAAATATAAAAGTTTGACAAAAACATTGACCCTTTCAGGAATCGGTACACAATTAATAAAATCCGGTTCAGTACCCACGAATGTAGTCCCAGTCTATTTTTAGATCACTTTTTCCGGTCTAAATTTAGTGGTGATACTAGAGTCAGATTTTGGCATTCTTGGTAAGGATTTAAAGGCAATTGTTTATTCTTTAAAATGTGAGCTTATGGTGTGGTTGTCTGTGTGTATTTCGGCGACAGTGCACATTGAGTAATAAGGTCATGGTGATGATCCGGAAGTGAATTCTGTGTTCCGTTGCCTGGTGTTTTGTTTACAATTCAGCCTCTCAAAAAAATGCAGGTCAACCCTTGACAAGAACTAAACCGTAAAGTCATCTTTGAAGGTATTTTAGATTAACATATGATTTGTATTGATTGTCACACAGTGGAAAGTTCAGTACTGAGAAACAAATGTAGAGAATATATAGTGAAATTAATTGTGTACTATGTCCAGTAGCATTTCTATAAGTCTTTGGTATGACTCAGCGGAGTTTCAAATCAGCGACCTCTCGCATCCGATCCGGACGCTCTAATCACTTAGACCGCCGGAGCAGTGTGTGTTTAAGTGTTGTATAATTCTCGTCATGTTTACTCCATATCTACATATGTAAACAACTCCACTGCCGACAGAGACCATTTGAACCAAGAATCAACCTCATTTTGAGGAGCAGTTTTAATTATTTTGCGTTGAATTCTGGCTACAATTATGATAAGTTAATAATTATAGGATAGAGTTGCTGAAATATGGGTGAAAAATATTTTCCTTTATCTTTTGTGAATCTCTTGAGAAAAAGTAAAAAAGCCCCCAAAAGCAGACATTTCTGCAAATATCAACTTTGGTGGTGGGAGTGATTCCGGGGAAGCAAGGTGACATCCTGTTGAGGAGTCTCAAAACTCTCCGGTTCAGGAAAAATCACTTGCGATTACCTACAGGTCTCTTTCAGAAAGTCCAACATTTTTAGACTTGTACCTAGTATAAAGCAGCTTAAGTTGTTTAAAAGTATTGGTTTAGATATAGCCATACTCCAATCGCGATCGGAACATCGCTCGACAATTTCCGCCAGGTCGTGAAATAACTTCGAAAGTAGTTGTAGGAATACACATCAAATTAATTTATTTTGTGATCCGCCTCTGGCGGAGTGCACCACACATTCCACGACTCCATCTGCTACCATATTGTTATATGAGAATGAAAGCAGTTCACAATATAGTTCTCAATGACGACAAATTATATCCGAGGTCTATTTCACGACTTAACGGAAATGGCCGAGCGTTGTTCCGATCGACCCCAGTCGGAATACATTCGAGCCTTTCTAAAATTGCTTACTGTGTTTCTTTCTCACACTTATCTAGACTTCACATTCTTTTGATTTCTGCTGCTTTACTGCATGTTAGATTTTTCTAACCTCATTTTTCAAAAAATTCACAACAACGGAAATTATAGACATTTTTAAAAAGCATCGAGCCAAAAACTTTAACTCTAAACTTCAAACATTTTATCCTCTTTCGCCAAATTCAAAAAGGGGAAATTACTTGAATAGCGACTGATAAGGCATTGGAATTGTGTATTATGCCATCGGAGAATAATTTCAGCTTTCCATCAGAGATCGGGTAGATTGGTCTAAAAACCACGAGGTGTTTTCACCGACTCATACATATCACTAGCATCGATGACTGCAACGTATACAACTTACAGCTTGTTTCTTTTACTCCTTGTGAACGTTAAAAAAATTAATAACTATGTGACTGAACATGCACGAACAACATAGTGTGATAGCCAATGAGCATGTCCAGTCAGTACGTCCGGTTACGTTATTGATTGCTGACATCATAAATATGCATGTATCATATGTAACACTACGAAACACTATCAACATAACCATAAGGAGGATATAAATTGTCAGATATATTCAGCAAAGACACGTCCAACAAATTGAACCCTTCATAATTAGAGATTAAAACATTACATAAAATGAAACAACTGCAAGCTGAGGAAGGCAATCGCTGCATTCGTGAAAGGTTTTTCATATGAATAGATGTCAGCTGTCGACGTACATATCAGAGAAAGATAACTTTTTATCAATTTGATTAAATGGCATAGTTTCTGTTATTGTGTTGTTAGGTGTAGGCTCATTCAAAAGTAACAAAGAAAAGATTGAAACCAACAAGCTTTGTACATTTAAAAAAAAATTATTTCCCTAGAATACAACGTAAAAATGTGGTAAAGGACTTACAGTTTGTGAATATAGTCCAAACAATATTCCTGGAATCTAAAAATATAAGTCCTATATTTAAAAAGTTCTAAATAAATCCAAGTTCGAATTCCGATAAAGTTTTAATATAGAAGGCAATGACATCAGATGAGGTCGTCGTACTGGTGTCAATAGTTCCTTGTTGAATCACAATTTATAATGTTCTAATTTAGAATTCCAGCATAATTTCCAATAAATGTCTTTCTCCAAGAATTTTTATGAAGAGGAGTACGTGTATGTTTTCCAGTGAATAAATTATTAAATCCAAAACACAGAAGAGTTTTAAATCAACTGGCATCAACATTCAAAAAACACATTGAGCTCTAAAGGTGTAAAATGCGTCCGACTCAGAAACACTTAATTCTCAGTATTAGACCCGACTAAAAACGCAATTTCAGATCCGCGTGATATGTTACATGGTCGCTTACAACAAGTCAATTAGCACGTTGGCTAGAATAGCCCTATCTAAGAAACAGTGATTCTCACACTGGAAATAAATTTTAAAAAAAGCTTTTTATGACTGAACTAACACGTGGGCCGAACATGACCTTGGTAATGACCAGATCATTTTCACTCATTATTTACTAATCTCTGAACCATGGTCAGCTAAAAAAAATGTAGCAATCGAATAGCTTGATTATCAGGTCAAAACATAGAACTGAATTTTCCGAAAAAGTCAAATCCAGTGAATAAAATCATCATTACAATAATAAAATAAAAATAAAATAAAATAGATTATAACACACAAGTAAATAAGTCACATATACGTACCAATGTACAATGTATACCGTTTATACCTTTTAAAATTTAAAAAAAAACAAACAACATTGCAGCCTTACTAGTATCATTTAACCATACTTAACTCCTTGTGAGTTTCGCCGTGGGTGGGTCTGGTAAAATGCTTCATTGATCACTTTTACCAATAAAAGTCGCTTGAGTAGATCTACAATGAAGCGAGACTACAAAGATCTCTCCCTATTTGTAACATGTTTAAACTTATTTTCTGCAATTATTCAAACCAAACAGACAAAAGAAAAATGAAATGAAAGACCAAAACATCCCTCCCAAAAGTCAAATTGCCAAACAAAACAACAACATAAAACATTCCCCCTCGAAAAATATCAAAAACAAAACAAAACAAAAACAAAACAAAAAGGATTGGAAACTTAAATGGATAACATTTATTGTCACCTGTAACGATTCTACCACATACACAAATGCGTGGTGTTCAGCATACCATTTGCCTGGTATAACGTTTTTGATTGACCTTTATATAAAATTAACGTCGAGTAATCGTATCAATCAACTCAAATTAATATCCAAGAATCAGATGTTGCCGGGGGTGAATGGAGCAAAAGTCCCCACCCAATAAATATTCTTGAACTGATCTCATAAACAGACAGAACATCAGAGATGTATTATATTTGTGCAAAGATTAGTTATACTATTTTTCTGAAAACAAAGTACAATAATGTACTTATTTGGTTAACTACAGGCAAACATAGCCATATAAACAAGGCTTTCCGTCTTTCTATGTTATTTTTGTGCTAAGGCAAACGGGACCAAATTTTGAATTTCATTGTGAAGCAGGAAGGACTAATAAAAGTTCAGAGACTTGCCTCCACCAAACACAATAAAGGTTTCCAATGACAAGATCGTATAGCTATATTATCATCTAATCGTAGGGTAAAGATTATCTCTTCTCTAAGGTTAGGATTTAAAAATACTTTTGGAGTTCGCTTTGATAGACTCATTTTTTTTATAGATGTCCATGTAGGTCATAGAAGATCTACAATTGCACAACAATTATATGGTTTACGACATAACTCTAAGTAAAAGAAAAATCGCCTTTCATTCGTTCTTATTGTTACCATAGAAATGGCTAAAATTTGTATATTGGGTCGTTGATTAGTCATCTCTAATACTAATTGTTTTATTCAACATACATAAAGCTACAATACGGCAGTGTGGTTTTTTTTTTGTTATGGGACAGGTAGGGGTATACTGTACAATCAGGATTCCTGACCTCTGCTCTATTTATTATTGATATTTAGGCTTCATTGCAGTTTTTGAAATGTTCATTTCGCAGCTTTTTTCCGAATAATTTGTACCTGGTTATCATTGCTGAAAATATTTTAACAGGTTCTACCTCAAATCTTTGATTATAGTATATCGTGTAGAGCTTTCCGTCTTTACTGTTTCGTCCACTTATAGGTCAATGAAAAGGTTGAATAACCAGGCAAAGAGTCGCTCTTCACATAAAAGGAAACATAATCTGTATGGATCAAATTTCTAATAGAACATTCAATTAAATATATGCAAACGAATGAAAGTGTTTTGTGTTCCAAACGACGGTTGGCTTTCCATGACGTAGTAAAACTCGTCAATTTGAAGAAGAACCAGTTGAAAATATAATCGTATTCTTTTCCATTTGAATACAACGTGAATTCACAGGTCCAGATCTTTGGGTGCATTATGCTCCAGGAGAATTTTTTTAAAATTTTAAAATCTCTAGTAGAACGAACGCTAATCTGCAATCAACTTCAACCAAAATCCACCTGTACAAAACAGACCAGCCAATCAGATTCAAAGCCGTTTGCCTTAAATCATCAGTACAAAGAACATCATATACCCAGATCTACTAATACATTATAGGAAGGCAGTGCTGGTCTATATTCTTTATTATAAAATAGGTCAGACAGTAACTTTGTAATGTATAAGAAACCGTCCTGACCTGGACAGTTCACCGTCCTATGAACATCATTCATGAGAATTGATAATATCAACGCGTCTTTTAAAGAAAAGGACGAGCACAAAAATAAGTAATTGTCGATTTAGCCCGAAACTAATGTTGTCGATAATTACAAGAGAAATTCTACATGTCATCACGTAAATACTATGATTAACACAAATTATTCTGAAATTATTTCTACATTTTAAACAAATGGGAAATAAGTTTTAGATGATTTGCCGGGAAATACTTCTTTAATGAGCTTCATTTACTGAAAAGAATTTTTGTATTATTCTGTCAACCATTTTTTAAATTAGTTAAGAAGAACCCCTTTCAGGAAGGAAATAACAATAGTTTTTTTTTTATCGGGTAGACAATTGCGTTCAAACTGGTCGAATTTCGTAATATGGGTGTACTCAAGTTCAAGTAATAGTTTTAGTATTTGAGGCGAGGGTGGGGGGTGGATGATGGGTACATATTAAATCTCATACATTACGTAGATGGGGTCAAATTTGTAACTGAGAATAAAGATCTTCTTTTGAACATGCACACAATAGCCACATAAAGAATTCTCAAGATGTTTCAGTCAATCACATAAAACACTCATTTAAATAATGTGTCATTTTATAGGCCAAGGGTCAGCAACCTCTTTTACACCATGTGCCACTTTTATCCTGATTAATTACAAGTTGAACGAGCGCGTACCACCAGTAAGAAACTACCACAAATATATCGAGAAGTTGGCCTTCCCTTTTGAAGTTTTTGTCATCACATTTTGTTTCAACATCTGTCTGTCCCACACTTTGTACTACAACGTGAGAATGAATACCGGGATCTAATCAACTCCCTTATTTACCAAAGAATAATTAAGTTGGTTAATTACATTTAGATTCAAATCATTCTTTTTTCCACTTTATGACATTGCTCTAAGACGTCAACAATAAATATTTTCCATCGATAAAAGTATTTATTTCATATTCATGTAAGATTTATGTTTTACTTTGGTCGTTACATCACGTATTTTTACTTTATCACTTTGAACGAGCACATCGTAAAATATACCTTGTAGATTACATTCTAGTAATTACAGATAAGTACAAATATTTAATAAACTGTTACTACAACAGACATTTATTTTATTTCTAAAAATTTCAGTCATAAATGACAAAATGTCAAAGACGTTTCAAAGCAAATTTGAAAGAAAACCTGTGACATACATGGCAGCACATGTACAAAAGTCGTCAAATCAGGGTGGTCATGTATTTAAAATTACTGATTGACCTTGCTGGTGAGTGACCGCAACTATTAATCGACTGAGTAAATTGTTCTGAGGCAAAGTACGTTGCAATGGAACAAGTCACAGCGGCCGACACTGCTTGGTCCGGACAGGATGCGAAACCACGACCCTTTTGGTCGCACTCCAATCACTAAACCACTACATCTATAAAATCACTTGTATGCACACACAGTTCATTTTTCAACGGATAAGTGTAATAAACTTGTCCGTAGACAGACTGACTTGTCTGTACATGTATTGTCTTTCTTTCATACGTGATTAATATGCAGACATACAACAACTGTAGTAATCAATGGCATATTAACGCGAATATGTTTCTTTTCAATAACACTTTTTAATATCCTTTAGTTGATAAACTAACTAAATAATGAACCATACTGCCACAATATAGCATTTGAAATAATAATAATAATAATAATAATAATAATAATAATAATAATAATAATAATAATAATAATAATAATAATAATAATAATAATAATAAAAATAATAATACTTACAATTTAACATGCCTACAGCATGAACCGGGCATAAATTGAGTTCAAAACTCCAAGAACGCCGGTTTTTCTATCCTGTCACGATTTGATAAATTTTATTAAATTATTCTATTATGGGAGCACCTTGAAAGTTATTACTTATTTACGTGCCATCTTTGCATCATTTGAATTCACACACGTATTTAATGACCTTTATTAAGATATATATACTGTCAATAAATTTTCCTGCGCATTGATCACCTACTATGTCAATCGCTCTATATATCACGTTGCAATCAAGTGAGACGTGAAAATTGGGTTCGCATCAGTGTTGAAAGCCATTCAATGTTTTTGTTGGAAAAGAAAGCCTGTAAGAGAATATCCACTGAGGCAGAATAAATTATTAAATGTGGAAGAATAAATTTTCGTGCAGATAAACACGCTAGCTATGTAAGTTGTATCCAATACACAAACACAAATCGACATACGCTTAACCGTGACAGAAAACATTTAAAATTGCTGATTATAACTCTTAAATACCATTAAATTAAAGACATTTTAAATATCTATTCTTTTTAACTTGATTTCAGAGATTAAAGGTTTTGCGTGTTATATATACTCTAATTGTAGGATCAATTTAACATCAACTTTTAACGATATTAACGCATCTCCAACACACTCGTTTTGGTTTCTATTTTCAATGTCACTGTTTGAGTTTTATGCGTGACATGTACCAGTAAATTACGCTAGGTAAGTACGATGGTTGCTATTGTTTTCTCGATCATTTCAAACTATGATGAAACGATTGAATTTAATAAAACTATGGTTATTTTTAAATTTACTTTCTCAAAAGTGTAACCCTCTTTGCTTTTCAGATGAATTGTGTGCCCGTTTATACAGTCCCGTCTCCAAAACATCTAACTCCCATAACGTTCAAAGTGTAGCATCAATCAAGCTTATTTTATCTAAATGATAATTTTCCATTCATATTTTTCTCTCTTACTCAATCAACTATATTAAACAGATAGGTCTGTATTTGTTAAGGTCGACGGAAGATAGTTTTTTTTTTAAATTTTAAGAAAGTATTCTAAGACCAAGACAAAACTGTGATGCAGGATGATTAGAACAAAATCTCTAATGATCTCAGTTGCATGGATAACAATAATGCACTCCGAAAATAGAATCACAATCACAATTTATCATCGAGCCATGAGCCAATCCGAAGTAAATAAAATTGTATTTAAAGAGGTCTTCAAATAACTCTCTATTCATCCATATATATATATATATATATATATATATATATATATATATATATATATATATATATATATATATATATATATATATATATATAGATACACATACATTTTACTTGCTGAAAATATCTTTTCAACCCACAAAAAACGGTAACTCGCTCTATTTGAACCACCATGATGATTTGTACCATTGCATTGACTGAAGGAATTACCGATAGGTTGCGAATTAAAAACAATATTTCGATCACTCATAACTTTTTGGTAAATCCTTCTTCGGTTAATAGCCGAATTAGTCCAAATAGTAGATATCAACCACATTCGAGATATGATCTGTAGATTGGACCCAAAGTTGCAAATTACTTTTATCCATCAGCGAAGAAACTTCATAAAATCCAGTGTTTTTCAAAACTTATCACTTCATTTAGGTGGCGCTCTACAGTTTCGTATCTAGCATAGGGTTAGAATTTTAAAGAAAAAGAATTTCCCCGAGTTTCCTCACTAGTTATACTGGCTAGTTAAAAAGTCATTGTATAGCTTTGATATTGTTCAAAGAACCTTTATTTTGGTGTATGTTTGTTGGGTGTAATATGGGTTATAGAGTATACAGTTTGGCCTTACTTCAAATGTGCACCTTTCAAAAAGTACTAGCTCCACTTGCTCATTTTCACTTCCTGAGCTTCACAGATTAATTGTAAAAAAAGAGCCGATAACTTTTTTTTTTTACCTTATACATGTGGTAATTCATTCATTGCACTTTTATAAGCTGGTATTGCCTTGTCTGGCAAAATTCATTTGTACTATTTTAATAGCTACCAAAGATAGTGTACTTTAGACAAATTAAGGCTGATATTTAGAGCACAAGGGAGCAGTCATTTTAGATATCCAAAGAAATGTCATCCACATTACATGAAAGTGGCATAGAGGTATGCCAACATTCTCTTAGTTGTGCATGTTCTAAATGCAAACAACTACACCGTACAGTCATCAGTCTCTCAAAAGTACATAATAACTGGTGAGCGCCTTCTTAGGCATTGTGGGATTGCGAACAAAATGTTGTAATTTTGTACCTCCAAAATCGAAGAAATTAACAGCATGCAAAACTACGCACTTCCGAAACTAATGATTTGACAACAGAAGTGTTTAAATAAGAATTGGCCAGTTTAAGCTTTGCAAAAGAACATTTAGCACATTTTTAAATGACGAATTGTGCTTCGTTTAAATTACACCAAGGAAGTATATTGGATTGATCTTAGCAAGTCATAAAAATAAAGAAATTAACGGGGCCAACGTTTTAGAAACTAATTTGTTATTCTTAACACACGAATATGACCTTCAAATTGATCGGCGTAGGAATCATATCAAAAACTGGATAGTAAATCGCCATATCATAGAAGCGCTTCCTTAGCGGCGATAGTAAAGAGTGTCGACGAAAATGACATCTTGTGAATCAATAAGAATTTGGAATGACTCACTCAATAAGCTGCAGCGGTCATTTTCGGTCAACCATTTCTTATTTGGGTTCAAACTGATTTTGTAAACAGATTTGTGCATTTTTAAGAGAATCGATGAAATTTTGTCTCAGGCAAAAAAAGTAGTGTGCATTTTCATTTTCTGATTACTTCTAAGTTTTTCTGGACTGTTTTTAAAATGCTGAAGCGGAAAATTTAAACAATTACTTTGGATAAGATCCGAGTAAACCGATTGTTTTCATTTACCGGAAGCGAAGCTTTGATCCTTGTTTCAAATTCGTTTTCCCCTGTGATTTAAGAAAACAGAATAGTTTCCTCTTGATTGCCCAGAAGATATCTTATTCCAGTATTTGAGCCATTTTATTATCATTTTTTTACTCAAATGCCCTATTTTGAGAAAAGTTTTAATGCAAAAATGTTTGACATAAAGCATTTTCGTGCAAGAACTACTCCCCCTACATTATTTATCACCTATATGCATACTAGCTAAAAATTGTTTCCTGCACACGTGTGTTGAGTGCATTTCAGACACAATCAGATTTGACCTTATACACGTCATATTGTGTATTAAGCTTCAACTGATTTGCATTGAAAAAATAAAAACTACTCAAGTCATGAACTTACCTTGTAGTACTCAATGTATACAGGTTCAATGAAAGGCAAATATAGAATACATTCGTAACTGTTTGATATCAAAATTTTATTTCTTGTATTTACACGATTGATTTTTTACATGTAAAACATAAGATGATCATTTCCCTGATTATTAAAACCATTTGTTGGGGTGGTGGTGCACTTATTACAAAATTGTGTTTCAATTGGCCCTTTCTATTTGGAAATGTCCTCTCCTACAGATAAAGAAAATTAATTTGCAAAAAATGCTATTGAAGAAAGTGCACGTATTTAGATCTAAGGTTCAAAGTACGAGGCCAAATAAAAAGAACAACGACTGATACAATATTTTTCAAAAATGATGGAATAATACAGACTGTCTTGGCTTGTTTTGTATGCTAGTAGCAACTACAGGTTGTCAGGTTTGCTAAAACGAACAAAAAAGATGGGATCAAAGGGTCTGTAAATAACTGCATTTAGTTGTACAGTAGTTTGTGAACACAAATTGTATTACGGTTATCACCTTGGGAGGTTGGTCGCGGAGATGCGTTGTCATTTTCTTATTTAAGCTGATAAAAAGTCGGATGCCAGTAGGGATATCTTTTTTTTGTGTTTATTTCTTTTTCTACTAAAACACATCTCCCAAAATCCTACTTCAAAGAAAACCCCGCAAACAAACAATTTTAAGATGGTTGTAGTTTAAATAAAGTTGTAACGAATTTGTGTTTCGCAAACGTCATTAGTCTTAGATAGGTCAGTGCGCGATCACACTGAAGAAGTCTTCAAACTGAAGATAACAAACACTTTATACACATCCATTAATATTCAGTTTAATTGGTATGCGCTAGATGTAATTGAATACAACCGTTACCTAAATTCAATTCTCTGTTGTGAAGTAAAAGATTTGATAGTTTAAATATGTGGCATAAAATTAGCAACATTAAGACATTTGACAATTTGAAAAACCCCTTGTTTTCATCATCATGTATTAATTTGTATGGGATATCAAAACTTTCGTGTCGTAAAACATTTATTATTTTAAGAAAGCATTTCATTACATTTTAAATAATATCAATGCTCTATATACCATTACTCATTTCTTCTCAGCACCAATTGACAATGCTCAACATACAATTTCACATTTTCTCTAAGTACCAATTAACAATGCTCAACATACCATTTCCCATTTTCTCTAAGTACCAATTGACAATGCTCAACATACAATTTCACATTTTCTCTAAGTACCAATTTACAATGCTCAACATACAATTTCACATTTTCTCTAAGTACCAATTGACAATGCTCAACATATCATTTCCCATTTTCTCTAAGTACCAATTGACAATGCTCAACATACCATTTCCCATTTTCTCTAAGTACCAATTAACAATGCTCAACATACCATTTCCCATTTTCTCTAAGTACCAATTGACAATGCTCAACATACAATTTCACATTTTCTCTAAGTACCAATTGACAATGCTCAACATACAATTTCCCATTTTCTCTAAGTACCAATTGACAATGCTCAACATACAATTTCACATTTTCTCTAAGTACCAATTGACAATGCTCAACATACAATTTCACATTTTCTCTAAGTACCAATTTACAATGCTCTATATATCATTCCCCATGTCATGTGAGTACCAATTGACAATACTCTTGTTATTTATATGTAATTTAATTACTTGTTTATTAGTTTTAATTTTTTTTAAAAAAATTTTAATCCATTACATGTTATTATAATGATAACTTTGTCTACTGGATTTGATATTTTGTTTTAAATTCAATTCAGTTCTGTTTGACCTGATAAACAGCCAGTAGTTAAAACACTATATCTAATTTCTGGCATTGATTCTGAAATAAGATAAGAGTTCTAGTAAACAATTTGTTAAAAAAAATTCCTAGAGTAAGAACCGTTGATTTTAGCGTAAGTGATAATCGCCATGTAAATATTTTTACGTTGATCTGGTAAGATGATCACGTGACCTTCATACGGGAATCTGCTTTGCGTTTTAGTTAGTCTTATAAAACAATTTTATAAGCAGACTATAGCCAGTTGTGCTTTTAAAATTCTGAAGCTCAAAGGTGTTTTATTATGACCAGTTTGAGTTGAATATTTATTTTTTGGATTTAGTAATTTATTTACCCTGGTATACAAGTGCTCCTAAATTGATTCTTGGACAAAGATATTTATTGAAATTTATTAAGAATTCCAAATTGGAATATTATTTTTCAGTGATTCAACAAGGAACTGTTGACACCGCAACACTCTGAAGGACACGACATACGTCACCGATTTCCATTTTGATTTCATCAGGACTCGAGCACAGATTCATTAGGACTTTGCATTGATAGGACTTCCATTTTTTAATTCTTTGATTAATTTTGGATTGGATTTGTAAACCGTAAGTCCTTTTTCTCATTTGAACCTCTTTTTTCTATGGAAATAAATTATTTATTAAATTGTACAATGCTTGTTGTCTTCACTCTTTTCTTGCTACTTTTTATGAGCCTAGACTAGTAACAATTTACATACCATTCCGCATATCCTCTGAGTATCAAATGACAATAATCTACATGCCATCTCCTATGTCATCTGAGTTCAAGTTGACAACACTCTACATACCGACCCCATGTCCTTTGATTACCAATTGACAATACTCTACATACCATTCGCTATTTCCTCTGAGTACCTATTGACAATGCTCAGCATACCATTCCACATGT
The DNA here is from genome assembly GCA_016746295.1 of Potamilus streckersoni. Lineage (NCBI taxonomy): Eukaryota > Metazoa > Mollusca > Bivalvia > Unionida > Unionidae > Potamilus > Potamilus streckersoni. The sequence continues at coordinate 788,609 of JAEAOA010002332.1, read as the reverse complement.
CCTCTGAGTAAAAATTGATAAACACTCTGAATATCATTCTCATGTCCCCTGAATACTGCCAATACGCTAAATACCATTCCCCATGTCCTTTGAGTACCAATTGATAATACTTTACATACAATTCGCTATTAAAGCTAAGTTTCAATCGACAATACTCTAAATGCCATTCTCCACGACCTCTGAGTACCAATTGGTAATACTCTACATAACATTCTCAGGTCCCCCTGAGTACCAATTGACAATACTCTACACATCATTCCCTTGTTCCCTGAATACCAATTGACAATACTATACATGCCATTCTCTATTTCCTTTGAGTACCAATTAACAATATTCTACATTCCATTCTTCATGTTCTATGAGTACAAAATGACAATACTCTACATACCATCCCCTATGTCCCCTGAGTACCAATTGACAATACTCCACATACCATCCCTCTTGTCTTTTGAGTACCAATTGACAATACTCTACATACCATCCCCAATGTCCTCTGAGTACCAACTGACAATATTTTAAATACTATTCCCCATGTCCTTTGAGTACCAATTAGCAATACTCTACATACCATTCTTATGTTCATTGAGTACCAAGTGACAATACCCTTCATATTATTTCCATGTCTTTTGAGTACCAATTGACACTACTCTACATACCATTCGCTATTTCCTATGAGTACTAATTTACAATACTCTACATACCACCCCCCCATGTCCCCTGAGTACCAATCATCAATACTCCACCTACCATCCCTCATGTCCTCTGAGTACCAATTGACAATACTCTAGTCATCTGAATACTAATTAACAATATTTTACATACTATTCCCCATGTCCTCTGCGTACCAATCGACAATACTCCTCATACCATTCCTCATGTCTCCTGAGTACCAACTGACAATGCTCTACACATCATTCCCATGCCCCCTGAGTACTAATTGACAATACTCTACATACCATTCGCTATTTATGCTGGGTACCAATCTACAGTATTTAAGACCCTATTACCCATTTCATCTAAGTACCAATTGAAAATACTCTATATAACATTTCCCATCTTGTCCCATCCTCCGGATTAGTAAAAATGGGTTGTGCAGTGTGTGTGTGTGTGTGTGTGTGTGTGTGTGTGTGTGTGTGTGTGTGTGTGTGTGCTCAATCAGAATCATGAAGCAATAAAACCTATTTCTGAATTATCCCATTTGTGATTTACTTGCATGATAAATTTCAGTGACATAAATGTATCACCAGTAACTTATCTAAGCTTTGGCTTTTAGTCTGAGCTGTAGTTTCAAAAGGTTTCGAGGTACGGATTAGTCGGAGTAATTCTCGTTGAAATCGTCATGCCACTTTTGAATAATGTTTTGAACTGATCCGATGACATTCGATCGATTACTTTCTATATGCTCTCTCATAAACTGTGAAACATATATAGATAGATCGATCATCGATTAACTCCAATGAGCTTTTAATCTCAACTGAAACAGCAAAGAACGAAATGTCACTAGTAAAACCCCAACTTATTCACGCTCGATTGAGACCAGTTGTTCTATAACATCTTTCAGTTCAGTAAACTATCAAAAAAGCCTAACACATGTATATATTTACAGAACTAGAATGCTTAACTTGTCATATTTGTGTTTAACTTGATCTTTAAAAAATTAGTCTCTCCATTTATTTAATCTTAACACGATTACGTAAATATTAACTGCGAGGTATTATTGAAGAATAAGTTTCCCACATCGTATTTACTCGTTATAAGCCCACTGAAACCGCTAACAGCAAAGATCATGATCTGCTGTCACACAATAAATCTGAGATCAGGGTCTATGGTATTTGTTCTAGTGATTATTCATAACAAACTGCACAGACCCAGATCTACCGGCGCATTGTGCGACGGCAGAGCTAAGTCCTTGAAGTTAGCAACTGGAATCGGTAAGACGTATGGTAAGTGCTACTGTCTAAGCAGCAAACCGATTAAAATCAGATCTCCACCGTTCTACTTGAAATAGGTCGTGGACATCTGATTTTAATCAAACTGGGGTAAACAAGAAATGAATTAAACTGCATCGATAAAAGTGTGAACAATTACAATGAAGGCGTGTAGGTTGGGGACAGGGGTGGAAACTAGGATGTTCATCAAATAAGACCGTATTTCGTTAAACAAAGCTCTGAAGACATGGCCTATTCAGTGTACATAAAAATATATTGCTTTTAAAGGATTTAGTGTTGAAGTATGAACAACATAATATCCCGGCAATAATGTAATAATTCATTAACTGATATATTTCAGACATACCCCATCCCACCCACCCCACCCCCTTCAGATTGTGGAAATATTATCATCGCAATAGGTCACTTAATAGTGCTGGATTCTAAGTTTCATGAGTAACACATCTAAATATGAACATATCGTGATGAATGAAGACTATGGAAACAACGTGTGAACTTGGTGATAAACTGCCCAAATCATTTCCCCGTCTGTTGGTTTGTCTCTATGTTTGTGCGTAACAGGCTCTTCATTTAAACCTGTACGTGTCACAGAGTCACTCTCATATTCCGTATGAAATTTTCATAAAGTTACCGTACGTAGTCTATCTATATTGATTTAATGAATTATATCCATGTAGGAAAATACAGCGTGACTTGCAAATTAGTTTAAAACGAGGAGACAGGTTGCAAAAGCGAATGTATACACTATCAGAGAACTTGAGCTCAATTTTTTGTTGTAAGTTATCGAACTGAAAATATTGATCGATTCAGTGTAATAGCTTTAATATCTGTTCTCCATAACTGATTAATCGCGTACCATCACGTGCAGAAATCGGCTACAAGGTTCTAGTTGTATGATAGCAGTCGTGTTTTATTAGTGGCGTTAACTTAATTTGACTTTTTGAGTTGATTATTTATAAAGGCATATCAATACGACATCATAATGGGTTTTATCTATCGATTGATATTAATCCAACAGCATTATTTGCGGAGAGACTCTCACGTCCATAAAGTCCGGACAATTGTTTATAATTTCACAATTTCGTGGACTGGAGTATGTACTGAGATATAATTTCACTCTATCAACTCTTTGAAGGATATGTACACAATGGCAGTCATAAACCAACACCTGTCAGAATTATACGGCTCAACGGGGATTGCCCATAATTCGCACTATCCATATTTCACTGTATGAAACTATTACTTGAACGATAGCCGAAATGGAGTATATTTTCCGTTGAATCAATAAAGAGAACTGAGACGAAGATGGCGAATAACAATCACTGACGTTAGTCAGTAAGCTATATATCAACAGGCTGGGGACTGAGATTGTATAGAGACAAAATGTAGTTATCTATTTTTAAACGCCAGATTACAAACACGGTAGCTGGAGACTGAGATTGCATAAAGACAAAGTGTAGTTATATATTTATTAAACGCCAGAGTACAAACACTGGCTGGAGACTGAGATTGTATAGAGACAAAGTGTAGTTATCTATTTTTTAGACGTCAGAGTAGAAACACGGTGGCTGGAGACGGAGATTGTATAGAGACAAAGTGAAGTTATCTATTTATTAAACGCCAGAGTACAAATAAGGTGGCTGAAGATTGAGATTGTATAGGGACAAAATGTAGTTATCTATTTATTAAACTCCAGAGTACAAACACAGTGACTTAAACGTAAAATGTAGCAGCATTAACTTAATTTACTTTACGGACTGACGGTAAACAAGGTGACACTATTTTCCCTTCCAGAATTGGGGCGGACATAACTGAAATTCGTCCATATATTTATAACATACTACTAAAGACAAGCTTCTCATAAACTATCCGAATCTATCGTGTAATTAATGGCATAAATTAGTTTGAACTGTCAATTTTTTTTATGGGAAATCAGCTCCAGAAGAACCGCTCTTTATCGTGCAGTGTACAATGACAACAAATGAAGTATAAAAAAATGATCAGAACACGGCAGAGTTGTATCCTATACCCACTATGGCTAGGGAGACCTAGATCATATGCCCTCTCTACCCCTTTCCCATACCCAACAACAGGATGCAGAGAGTATTGGACATATCAAAGTTGGATCAGCTAAAGTTTTAAAGACGTGATCGACTGACGTCCTATAGGACTCATGGTACAAATCCAGTTCCCATAGTAGCCCTATGCAAACACCGTGATATTAAAATTCCAAAACTTTAAACTTCTGAATGCTTATGATCAAGCCTATATTTATCAGTATAGATGCATCCTGGATGACACCTTTTATGTAGAGAAAAAGATATGAGCCACGGAATTTTTTTGACTTACATGTATTTCAAAACATGTGATTTCAACTCCACACCAAAGAGTCAGAACTAATTTTAGTAATGAGTGTTCCAAACTCAAGACGGTTAAAGGACTGAAATTCCATAAATAAAATAATGTCTATATTTTTCAGTTACAACTTGGATAAATTATTAAAAGATTGTTTTTATTTAAATTTATAAATCATCATCAACCAATCCTGGCCAAAACCATATAAACTCTTATTTTATCTTCGCCCATTTCCAGACTGGTTCCCATTTTTCCATACAACTAGTACCGTTTGTCATGTAACTCTGCCCTAGATGTGATGAAGGGGAACGAGTTTGTTTGTAAGATTGGAACAAAAACACCAGACAATTGATACAAGCCACCACATACATTAGAGCAGGTAAGCGGAAAATCGTCCAAAGGTCAGAATTTATTGGCTTGAACAAGGTCTTGTTGAGATCCTGCCAAACAGATTCTGATCCCGAGAGCGGATTTATATACACACTACCAAAGCATATGATGGATGAGTTTTCTTTCGTTTCCAAACAGGAAAGTGGCGGGTCATTGATATGGATATACTTGGAGAAGTATCGAGTATGGGTCATTGGTATGGATAAACTTGGAGAAGTACCGAGTATGGGTAATTGGTATGGATAAACTTGGAGAAGTACCGAGGATGGGTCATTGGTATGGATATACTTGGAGAAGTACCGAGGATAGGTCATTGGTATGGATATACTTGGAGAAGTACCGAGGATGGGTCATTGGTATGGATATACTTGGAGAAGTATCGAGTATGGGTCATTGGTATGGATATACTTGGAGAAGTATCGAGTATGGGTCATTGGTATGGATATACTTGGAGAAATATCGAGTATGGGTCATTGGTATGGATATACTTGGGAAGTACTGAGTATGGGTCATTGATATGGATATACTTAGAGAAGTACCGAGTATAGGTCATTGGTATGGATATACTTGGAGAAGTACCAAGTATGGGTCATTGGTATGGATATACTTGGAGAAGTATCGAGTATGGGTCATTGGTATGGATATACTTGGAGAAGTATCGAGTATGGGTCATTGGTATGGCTATACTTGGGAAGTACTGAGTATGGGTCATCGATATGGATATACTTGGAGAAGTACCGAGTATAGGTCATTGGTATGGATATACTTGGAGAAGTACCAAGTATGGGTCATTGGTATGGATATACTTGGAGAAGTATCGAGTATGGGTCATTGGTATGGATATACTTGGAGAAGTATCGAGTATGGGTCATTGGTATGGATATACTTGGAGAAGTATCGAGTATGGGTCATTGGTATGGATATACTTGGGAAGTACTGAGTATGGGTCATTGATATGGATATACTTAGAGAAGTACCGAGTATAGGTCATTGGTATGGATATACTTGGAGAAGTACCAAGTATGGGTCATTGGTATGGATATACTTGGAGAAGTATCGAGTATGGGTCATTGGTATGGATATACTTGGAGAAGTATCGAGTATGGGTCATTGGTATGGCTATACTTGGGAAGTACTGAGTATGGGTCATCGATATGGATATACTTGGAGAAGTACCGAGTATAGGTCATTGGTATGGATATACTTGGAGAAGTACCAAGTATGGGTCATTGGTATGGATATACTTGGAGAAGTACCGAGTATGGGTCATTGGTATGGATACACTTGGAGAAGTACTGAGTATTTTCTGAAAGTGTTTACCCCAGCACATACAGTTTAGCTCACAATAAAGAGTTGTTTTGTAAATAGAGAGAACTTTTATTAGTCAACCCTCCCCCATGCCATTAAAATTTTATAATGAAAGGCTGCAAATTTTGGAATATTTACTATTTTCAGTCATTTTATATAGCTAAGGGTAGAATCAACCCAAAATCACTTATAAAGCTATGGGTTGAGATACATTTATAGCGCTACTCCAAACAAAATTTCTATCATCGAAAAAGGATTATTGCTTAGACGAGTATTGTAAAATGTACTTTGTCACTAAATGCCTATAAAACAATAACATAACGAGTATTTAACAAGTCATCAAGTCTGCACATTGTGATGGCCATACACTCCTGTTACCAAATACACAATGAAAGGTATTATGTTGATGAGTGATCTTTTTACAGCATGAGATAATGTCGGTTTTCTGTAACAGAAAGGTAAAGGAACTATGACGGTGGGTCGTAGTCGCTACAGATTTTCCAATGGTTAAGTATCCTCTTCCTTGCTTTAGAATTTTGGCGCGCTCGTGTGTGCGTGTGCGTGTATGTGTGTGTGATTTATGATCATCATGTGGATTTGGTGTTTAAACGCATGACGTCCTCACATAAACACATTAGCACATCGCCCAGACTAAGATATCAAAGAAATAACATATTATTTCATCATTCCAAAATCGTACGCGCAGTACAATTAAATATGTTTTAAAAATTGAAAGTCATATTGGCAAAACTGTAAACAATTTTACTGTAAATCAAGTAAAATCAGATGAAACTTGAAATGTGTTTCAATATTAATAAAGTTTTCTTTTCATGCCTGAGAAAGAGAATAAACTAGTATAACTTTTCCAGTGATGGAAGTATCAAATTAAAGATAACCTGTACACAGGTGTCACTTTACAGCATTGGTGATAACAATATAAAGAGAGACGATGTATATAGGTGTCACCTTTTACAGTGGCGGATGTAGCAATATTAAGAGATACGACGATACATTGGTGTCACGTCTACAGTGGCAGAATCAGGGGTTAGGGATATACAGTACCGGATTTAGGCATAAGCTAAACAAGCTACAGCTTAGGGCCCCAAAGTCTGAACTCAGTCTGAAGGGGCCTCTCAAATTTATTTTATACCAAATATGGCCTCGATAGCTTCCTATAGCTTAGGGCCTCGCTTTGCCTATTCCGGCACTGGGGATATACACTGGTGGAGGTATCAATATAACTAGAGGCGATATATAGGTGTAACTTTTACATTGGCGGACGTATCTATATAAAGAATATATGACTACGTTTTGAAAATCATTAGTCTTTTGCATCAATATATGCATTTAACTAAAACTTGTTGTATTACATTATTATGAGTCTGAAGTTCGGATTATGATACAGTTTGATTTTTGTCTCGTCTTCTTGACATAAAGGGATTCATCATTGCGCCGTTCACAGGCTTATTGCGCTGAACTCTTGTCTTGTATGCCATAGTCTAGTTCTAAATTATAATTTTATGGTTTTACTGTTGATATATTTCCTTTTCGATGTTAAAGCGTCTATTAGGCTGTTGAGGTAATATAATATTTTATGAGATTCTTTTAATTTAAAAAATCGATATTGCGTTTTTACATGGCATCTTTAAATACTAAGCCATATGGTTCGTAAAGTAGACGCTAAAGCCAAAATTTTGACATTTGATAAAATGACTCATTATACGGTGAAGATGGATCTACCACTCAAGGAGTGAAGTGCACAACAATACATGTCAAATGCGAGTTGAGTCGCACAAAGCAACCTATGTTTTTTGTCCTGGATACCTGTAAGTGGCCATAAGTTATTGTAAGTGGTAAATTACGTGGGACAGCTCGAGTGGTTTTACACAGCATTACTGTGTAGCATAGAAACCACGACCCTTGCAGGTGAATCACTTTATTTGCAGAAAATGGAGTTAAAATGAAGATAATCGAGATTAATGAGTGCAATAAGTGGAAATAAAAGACTTCATTTGGACTTAGGGGAGGAAAGCGATGCGTCATATTTGTTGTTAGGACCTGAATGCTGCATATATCTTGAGACTGAACATGTTCTGTTATCTTCATATTTGGGACACCCCACTCCCCATCTTCTGTAGAAGAAGACATGGATCATGTGCTTTTTACACCCGTTGGATCTTGACCACAAGAGTGCAAGACGATGAGTTAGACTTCTACCTAGATTGGACGCTACAGTAATACAATTCACTACGAATTTTATTCTTTAAATTCGAACTTAAAAAATATACTAAGTGCAATTCTAAATGTTTTGGCCAAAATAGATTCATCCGAATAGATTAGTGTACTCGATGCCTGGCGTCACACTAGATTATTTGGTAAAGTTATATGCATAATGCAACGATCCCTACTGTATTTCTAGTCTCGGCCTGCACAGACCGTATCTTCGTCGACAAAATGCAGATATCAGTCGGGCCATGGGCTGGCATGGTTTGGTATCGAACCCGCAACTCATTGAAGACTAGTCTTACTTTATAAAATGTTTGAGTGGTCTTTGTGTTTATTGCCCGCACAACTTTGAAAGCACATGTAAACTGTATGAAAGTGACTTCGCGAAGGCATGTTGCACATTTAATGAGGCTTTGAAGAGGTCTGCTGTCATTGTGATTTGGTCTTTTCCTGCCGCGTAGATTTATAAATATGCATATTTTTTGTCCTGGTGCATTATTTACTTATTTTTGCAAAAGTAGACCAAACAATTTTGGTTGAGCAGGTGTGATAAACGAGTTGATCGGCTCTTAGCAGGCAGGAAAGAAATTGGAAATTGCCTAATTTGGCTGAATCGATGTGTTTCGTGACCAACAACAATTCCTCTGAAGCAGATCTAAAGCAGATTTAAACTTTGTAACAGAAAAGGAAAGCAATCGCTAGATCAGCTGATTACATAAATTATACAGCAGGAAACTGTGCACTAAATCATAGCCACTATTTCTAGATGCTTGACAACGTTAATGTTGATTTGGTTTGGTGTTGAATTAAAGTGGAGGAAATTAAATACATGCATAAAACTTGGAAAATTATTTTCCTTCAGGCCGAATATGTCTAGAGTTTATAATCAAAAAATGAAGGTGACTTTTTACAGGACTTAAAGTCATCTTGTACATAGATCAAAAGGACGAAAATTCGAGGTCTGTACTTAAAGGTGAACCTTAGATTAGAATGGAATTCAGGTAACTCTGGTCTGCCTGCTTGCTCTATATATTCGCCGTTGTTTTTCTTGAAAAACTCCTTTGTGTTCATCAGATTGAGGATTTCGTGCGGAGATAAATGGAGTGAAAGTCAAACAAATTTGTGAATGTTCATTAGTAAAAGTTTCCTGCTTGTAGCATGTCTTTTATTATAAGAAAAAATAAGGGAAGATAAAGAGATTTGTCGAAAAAATTTAAATTGTAAATTTGATAAAATTTTCGTAGGTACGATAAAAAAGGGAAAATCGCCTAATTACAGCGAATAACCGTCGTAAAAAGCCATCACATTTTTTGCTACAAAATTGAAGTAGAAATTTGAGTTATGTAATGTCCCCCTTTTTAAAAAGCCAATATTAGATCACAAACAATCATGAAACAGGAACCACTTAATACTCCGAGAAGCTGGGTTGTTTTCAAGATACGTGGCAAGAATAACTTTTTGTAAAAACTATTATCACACCATTAAGGTTTGATTTTGAACAGAAGTTAAGAAATTGGGGCAGTGTATACATTAAGTAGGACTCTAGTTTTATTTCAGCCCGAAATTATTCTATAAGATGTTTAAAAGAACCTAAGAACAGTACGAACCGGGTCCAATATAGCTGAGGACAAATCAGTAATAAGCATTACGCTTTAATCTCTTGTTCTGGACTCCAAGTAAACGCTAAGATCCATTTATAGGATTAAATGGTCAAGGTTGGGTATTTATCGATGTGTAAATTTTACCTAATCACTCACAAAGTAAATAAAATTTCAAGGACTTTATGTTAATTTAATCGTTATAATTCCAATTTACTCCCTTTTAAACATTAAATCAGGGTATTTATCAACTATATATATATATATATATATATATATATATATATATATATATATATATATATATATATATATATATATATATATATTGTTTTATGAAGATCGATGTTTTTTTCATTAACCTCTTAACTGCGATAGAATATATTGAACATAGACAGATATTAGCTATCCAAGATTCGTCGATACTTTATACAGTAGTATGGGGTAGAATGCCATATAGGGTCATGCCAGATATTATCATATATATATATATATATATATATATATATATATATATATATATATATATATATATATATATATATATATACATTGCGGTTAAACCAGGATATTCCTTTTTTTTGAAAATTACGCTTTGCTATGGCATGTGTTGTTATAGCAACGTTGTTTTTACTTTCTACGCATTTCGAGTTTTAAAAAGTAAAATCATGTTTATTTTTAGTGAGATTCATTGTTTGACATATGTCCCTGACCTTTAATAAAGGCTGCTGTAACATGTTGTAGAGGTGAAATGCAATAATTTCCGAAGTTTGTCTTGTAAAGCCTATCACGTGCCTTCTTCGGCCAAAGGGATGAGTGGTGGAGTGCAGGAAGGTCAGTGCAGTTACCTTGTTTTAATTTATAATGGTCCATTTTTATATGTATTTGGTAACTTTTGAAATCACATGAATTGGTGTGTGGATTTTTGTTGTTGTTGTTATTGGGGTTTAATGGGTTGATATAGATAAAACTTCACATCAAATCATACGGAAACCAGTAGCTAAAAGTAGTCCGCAAAATGTATCGATGTGTAAACAATTTCACTTAAGTGTCACGTGGCTATTTGCATCCAATCAAATTGCAGAAAACGCATTCATTTCATAAAAATAAAAATTATGACGTAATAAAATTATGTGGTATACCAAATCGCTCAGATCTGAAAATACCTGATAGGACAGAATGGTCAAAATTAGACGCGCTTTCGAGTCACTTCATAGCAATATTTTCCAACCACTTATAATCATTTCCACAGTTCTAAGACGTCATACCTTTGTATTTATTTGCTTCTAACAACAAAGTAAACTGATTAGTGACGCATTGTTAACAAAGCTATACGAACCTTATTTTCGAAGCTTTCATAATTTCAAAAGATCTTTAAACTCAAACCAATCGCTTGTTTAAACCATGGATATGTCAAGAAATGGTTGGAGAACTTAGCGTTTGGGTTATGTGTATTATCTAAATGATTAAAAGCTTCCAATCAAGGTGATCTGGATACCTATAAAACTGGATAACATGAGCACCATCGTCCAGCGTCCAAAAATTTGTATTAAATGGATGTAATATCTTGTATTTAAATTTGGTGAAATGTTGTTGTTGTGGGTTAAACGCCATTTTTCAGCACATGATAAGCTATACATGGCGACCGGTACAACTGGTGGAGGAAGAACCCGGGAAAGCCCCGAGAACCACCGACCCACGGGAAGTTACTGACATGGCAGTGATCGGTAAAGGCGATAGCTTTCGACCATAGGACCACCTGGTGCCTCAAATTGTTTTGAAATTAATTAAAATGTCAATATTCTGCCATTAAAGCATATCTCTATTTATAAATCAATAGTCTTTCAACTTAATAGACAGATTTCCATTTTGTGAATTCCATGGCTTAAGACCCTTTTCCAGGGGGAGAATAGTCTCTCTCAAAGAAGTTTTGGAGTTTGCTTACGTATTTTGTATGAAAAAAGACATTTACCTTTTACAAGGTATTTGTGTCTTTTATAATAGCCATACAAACTTGTTTCTTCCACGAAGGACGTCTCTTTGCGTCAACAAAATACAGGAATATAAAGAGATTTTCCGAAAATATTTGATAATTAAATGAATAGAAATTTTGTGGATAGTCAACTAAATCGGAAATCGCCTAATTATATTGCTTGTAAGTCTCGTATGACCAGCACGTTTCTTTGAAGTCAGTTAAGTATATTGTAATTGTGCAGCAATACGAAACGCACACTCGTGATTAATTGATGAAACAATCAAGTAACAGGAACCACTGTGTACTAAAGCAAAGTTTTCAAAATGCTGGCTGAAACTATTTTTGTTTTGCACGTGATAAAGGTTTGATTTAAAAAAAAAAACTGGAAAAAAGAGATCCGTACAATAAGTCAGAAAGGAATAAGTCAGAACCATTCCTTTCTTCCAACTCAAACATATCTATCAATTCACGCTGAAAATACAGAGAACGTTTGAAACATCCAAACACTATCTTAGACGTGAATAAAAAAGGTGAAAAGTGTAGGTTCTAAACTTGTAGCAAAATTAGGACTTTTATAAAGATCTGAACTTCTTGATATCATCTCTTAGAACAATTATATGTGTAAAGAAACATGCATTCTTGGCTGTTTCAAACATGTTTCAGTTGAATGAAGAACTATTAAAGACTTCTTTTAGCAAGGAAAAGGAAGCATAGATCAGTTACAACAATCTCTCTCTCTCTCTCTCTCTCTCTCTCTCTCTCTCTCTCTCTCTCTCTCTCTCTCTCTCTCTCTCTCTCTCTCTCTCTCTCTCAGTTTTCACAATTATTTACATGCTTCCTTTATATATGTGGTAGTGTCCTAAGGCCTTCGTTGCAGTTATTATTATTATTATTATTATTATTATTATTATTATTATTATTATTATTATTATTATTATTATTATTATTATTATTATTATTATTGTTGTTGTTGTTGTTGTTGTTGTTGTTGCTGTAGTTGATGATGATCGATTAATTCTGTTTTATACTTAGTTTAAAGCAACCCCTACAAATCAGTAAAACTTGGTACTACACGATTAAAATTAAGTTTTGTTCTAGAATCTATAAGTATGCCTCATTCTCTCTTACAATAATCAGAAAATGTATGTTTCAGAAAATGTTTGTTTCTTTTCGTTTATTTTCTGCCAAGTGTGCTTTGCTACCGACAATTCCAAAGTCGACAATGAATTCTACAAAAAGTTTGGTTCTGAGGATACCGTTAAAGAACTCCTATGAAGGGTATAAGATACAACAAAGTCGATTCATTCATTTATAAAATGTGTTCACATCTGATAGGTGTCCACAATATTATTCGACACGAGTTTCATGTTGCGATAATAAACTATTTAGTTTTTATTCTTTCTTGAAGAAGCAATTATTGCAAGCATGTAAGTATGCCATCACACAACACGCCAACGCGGTCTATGTTAGTTGTTCTACTAATTACTTCCAACAAACTGCACATAACCAGATCTGCCAGCACATTATGCGATCTGGGTTTGTGCAGTTTGCAGTTGGACTCCTCTAATAAGCGAGTGCATACGGTATTCCTTTCTTAAACAGATCCAGTAGACTATGAGAAGAAACGTATGAACTTAATTGGTATTGTAGAGAGCAAAGTTCTATAACAAGTTTCATGGGAACAGTACAGTTAGTCAATAAAGCTGCGCTGTAAATAAATTCATTCACTTGAAAATTACAAAATCACGGTTATTTGAAGTTGTATCGTTGAACAGGTATAATTTTATTTACATTACGGTATGAAATAA